>JAOUZG010048486.1:860212-882555 GCA_026289955.1 Argiope argentata
ATGTTTATCGCCGGCAATCCAGCAATGGTGTAATCCGGTGATGTTTAAATCCGTTGCCAATGAGTTACTAAACCGTTGGCGATCTTTGGCGAAGGCGGTATAATACGTAAGTACCAGAAAATTTCCTTCAGCAGAATTGTTTTTTTAAAGTAGCTAATTAATAGGATCTAATTGTCAACTTAGTCCCAGAATGCTAAAGTTTAATGGAGTTATTTTTATATAAATATTTTATTGTTTAATTTAAAAAATAATTTGCGATATCTTCACGCCAGAAAAGTTTTGAATTAATTTTTTATTTACATTTTAGCATATAATTAAAACTGCCTAGAAGATATTTATTGATATGAATAATTATTATACTAAGTGAATCTTAAAATTTTATATTAGTAGGTTTATAAATTTCGTTGATTTCGCTTACATCTATTGCTTTTGTAAATGAATATTAATATAAATTTGCTATAACTACGCATATTAATTTTGCAAAAAACCAAATAAAGCGAACATTTTACATAAAAAAATATCTGATTCCAAGCATATTGACATTCTGAAATATTCATATGTAATCAATAGATTTAAAATAATAAAAAAAAAAACAAAGCACCAATCATCCGCCTTCATCAAACGGTCTAATAACTTTATTAACGTTGCTACATTTGTAAGGAAAATCCCAATTCTGTTTTAATATGTATTTCATATGGCAAAAAAGGGTTCCAGAAATTTCCACAATTATAATACCGATAGCGAAAAATTTCATTTCATATGAAAGCTTATGATCCATAGATACGTCATGAGCAGTAGGTTATCTTCCATATCCCTTTATTTTTTAGAGAAATGTAACAAACGCCTGTCCCTATATATTCTGCATGAGGAAAGGCAACAATAAAAACAGGCACAATTGCAGTGCAACTCGAAATTTATTTTATCAAGAATTTTTTGTAATTATATATGTTATAAGTGGCGTTCTTAAATTTTGAGAAATAATCACAAAATATTTTTTTTTACTTAGCTCTTTACCTTAAGCCTTAACAACTGGTCTCATTTCGTCGAAATATGTATAAAATAATCAAAAATTGAAAGAAAAAATATTCAACCTTAACTAGTGGGACAATTTCACTCATGCATAAAGGCGATTAAAACAATAAGAAAAATTAAAGAACAAGAAGATAGGCACCTATCTATTTGCTCAGTTTCGTCAATTTTTTCTTAGTGAAAACCCATGATATAAATGTTTTTTTAAATTTTTATTATTTATTTATGAAAGTATTCTGAGCCCCCCAAAACTGTTTACTTCCTTTTACCGTTCATTTCCGATACTTATCGAAAAAAAGAATCTTAGCATAGTCTCCAATCTCAACAATTGGGCTGATTTCGTTATTTATATTCTTCAATTAATTTCATCCCTTTGTATGCTTAGAAAACCCATCAGAATGCTATAGATTTAGAGTGCAAATGTCATTTAAAATATTTCTCACATTTGATCTGTTAAAATGTAATTCAAAGTTGGGTGACATTACGGAATAAATGCTATTAAAAAATTGGAGGCTCCTGAATATAGCTAGCTATTTTATTAATATATAGATTATATAAGGCAAACTGAAATTCTCAGAATGCAAATGATAACAAAAGTAATCCGAATAACAATGCATGGAATTTAACTCCTAAGTCTTACGTTGTGCTATGATGGAATGTTCTTTTTTTCTGTTATTTGATAATCAAATTATAAAATTAAAACGGTGCAGCTCAAATCACGTGCGTCGTTTGACAAATTTTGATTGATCATGCTGTTTAGCTTACATGTGTGTCTACAAGATGCCTAATGGCATAATAAAATGCTTTAATATACTTTAAATAAGTCACACAGTTAACTTCTTGGCATAAGGGTAGCGCATTTTCCCCACAATGTAGGCGTATCAGGTTCGGGTTCCGGTTCGGACATGGTTCTACTTTTGTGTTCCATCTGAAAAATGTGTGACTGTGCCCCTCTGTAAAAATGGGTCTCTGCAAGCAAATGCGATGAGTGAGTAGCAAAAGTCATACTCCTGGCATGAGTTGGCTTTACTACAAAAACAAGAGACACTAATTAGGCTTAAATCGTTGACTACCTCAGCGAGCTTGTCCATGGCAAGTGCCTTAAGAAACAACAACATATATAACATAAACTGATATCCTTTAAAATAAATAAAATTATTTTTGAATGGAAAAATTATTATAAAAATTACTATATTAAGACCTTTAAAATTATAGTTCAAAAATAGTTCCGTTAAAATTTGGATTTTTATATGTTATATATTTGAACCCTACTTGAAATATCATTTCTAAAGAATTTTAAAACCCTGCAAATGGTAACATAGATAATGAATTAGCATACTATAGTATGCCTTCCCCTTCTCACTGCCCAACCCAGTAGATGGAGCGACCACACTGCGGGGGACAGCAGTCGTCTGGTTGATTTCCGATGGCTCGACACGGTAATTATGACACACGGAGGATCCCCATTCACAGCGTGGACAAACAGCGAGACTGACGCCTGAAGATCCGTTAAACCTCTTTCAAGATACCCGAACGACACGATCACTTAACATAGTTTGTCTGGCCGCCCATTGACACACACCGTTGTTGTCATTTCCGCGAACTGGAAGTCAATCGGCATTCTGGAAGACGCTCCTACTGCCACGTCACGCCTTTCCCACTACAATGTGTGTACCTGTTCAAAACATGATTTAACATGCTCCCATATTTACTTTGTTGCATGCAAACTTTTGTAAGAATGGACGATGGATATCTTATCGGAAGATACGAGAATTCTCTTCTACCATCCTCTCTGACTCCTTGAATTTAGAATGTAATAATTAGGGGAATTTCTAGTGGCGTAGGATTGGCAGACGAGGAAGTGTAGATACCCAGAAACCAATGTTGCAGATCCTGGAAACACAATACCAGAATGTTTAAATCGTTTTTTCGAAACCAAATACGATGGGTGGAGGGGTTTATTATTATTAAAGATTCCAAATGCCTTTTTTAATACCCTGAAATAACTAAACTTATTTCTGTAAGCTCTTGTTTTCATCGTTTGATAATGTATATTATTTTAGTATTTTAAACACGAAATATTTGTATCTGTAATTTGTATCCAGCATTATGTGAGATATATAATTTTAAAAAAACTTGCGTTACAATCTATTTTTTTGGCTCAGAGCTTTTCTAATTGGATACATTGTTAGTTTTGGGTAGTAGATAATGTCTAAAAAAAGCGTTTTGAAGATATTTCTGAAATTTCCGTTAAAATGAATAAACATTTTAGCATTTTTTTCTTTATTAACTTAAGAGCACATGAATCACTTTTGTATCTCATAAAAAAATTTTAGTGATACAGATTTGATTTTTTATTTTCATACAGATTTTATTTTTAGCTTTAATTATAAATTTTTTTAAAAAAAATTGTGATTAAATTTCACAGTAATTTTTATTGCCTTAGTTGTTGAGTTTAAAATCAGTTTTTGCTATGATATAAGATACATTCTTTTCCTTGCACTCCATTCTTGCTGAATAGTTAAAAGGGAATTTTCAAAACGAAGCATACATGCATAAATTAATCAAAACTAAAATATATCATGTTTCGATATAGTTTAAGTTGGGGAAAAAAATCGCTGATTATCTATACATAATATAAAATAAAGTCTCCTGAAAGCGTCTGTGCGTTGGAATCACAAAAACTGGAGAAACATCAAACGGATGTTAGAGATATTTATACCATTTTGTAGAGCATTTATTGATGGAGGTTTTAGTACATTAAAGTCATATTAAAATAAAAAGGAGAGCTTTATTATTGCTATTTTATCTTACCCGCGTATGAGTGAAAGCCTCAAACAGCGCATGTACAAATAGCAGGAACTGTGATATGCATATGCATATCACAGTTCTTTGTTTACGTCTGATTTTAAACAGCGATTCAAATCTTATTATGCCCCCTTCCAAAAAAAGAAAATCCAACTTTGAAATGGAAAATAAAGAGGAAAAAAAAAAACGTTCGGTTAGAGAATATCTGAGAAATAATGTCCACACTTAGGGAAGGAGGGTCTTTTGATGAGCGAAATAACCGTCTTTCTTTGAATCGCACTTCAAATGAATTGCGGAGACAAAATGAATCTCCTGAGGAGCGAAATGATCACCTGTGTTTTGTGTACGGACATATCCTATTTTCACCCTTTTAACAGTCTAAATATTTCTGAATGTGTGCTATAAAAATTATTTTGTAGCTATTTTTGATAATGTCTAAGCATATATTTATACTTGAATGATTTTGCGTAATATGCCCATGTCATATTGGATGGGCACTAGACTTAAGTTTAATGCTAACATTTCTTTCTGGATGCTATGTCATGTACAAAGCTTTGCGGGTACCGCTAGTTATAAATAATGATGAGATAGAATATCTCTAAAATAAATTAAAGGATTTCCAGTGTCAGTATAATGGGTGTAAAGCTGGGTTTGTTTGCTTACGAAATGTTTTACATTAATTAAACATTGATTTTTCTCTTCCTTAAAATGATAAATAAAATATCACTTTTTTAAAAATATATTATAAATTCAATATTAGGTTTAGAAAGGTTTTGCTTAATTTTAAATTGAATTCATTAATTTATCTATTTAATAGATCTATTAATTATGATCCGAAGTTATTAATTATCTAATCAATCTTCCCATAATTGCCTCTCCATAAGGGTATAAGAAGTATGGAATTTATTCCAGAAATTTTATATTATTTATCTAAAAAGCTATTTAAAACAACTAACAAAATCTAACAAAGGACAATCATCAGTTATTTTAACAACTAACTAAACTCATTTAATCTGTTAATTAACAACTAATTAATCAGTTATTTTAACAACTAACTAAACTCATTTAATCAGTTAATTAACAACTAATTAATCAGTTATTTTAACAACTAACAAAGGACAGTCATCTATGAATGTACTTTCTGCGGAAACTTATGAAGTCCCCTGGAGGGTTTGAAGGCTCTAGAAGCCCCTCTACAAACTTGGGAGTTTATCATTCAATTCCAGATTTTCGAAAGCAAACAGTTTTTTATTTATTTAAATTTAATTTTTATGAACGCAGCTTTTTTAAAGTAAATTTTAACAAATTGGAATAGCAAAAAAACTTTGCAAATAAATTCCTAGAAAGATGGGTTGCTGTAAAACACGCATTAAAATACTAGATTGGAATTCTATTATAAATTTAAACAAAAACATAAAAACTAAGATAATAAAATCTTTTAATTATACAATTTAAATTTTATTCAGTAATAGATTGTTTCGTACAGTTAATTCAATCTACGGAAATAGCTATCTGCAATAAAATATCTTTATCAGAATGTATGATAGTTTTCTATTAAATACCTTCAATTTATTCATTTTAGAATAATTTATAATTTTTAAAATGATTTTAGAAATATTTATGCAATTTAAACAAAATGATGTGTTGAAAATGTTATGAAATACGAAAAAAAAAAAAAAAAAACGCAAAAATGCAATGACAGCAAACTCGGAGAATAAAGAAATTAACAGATCTAAAATGATCAGAAATAATGATTAACAAATGCATTATTGTCTTCTTTATAAATTTCTTTCTTTCTCGATTAAGCTTTGATTCATTATACAATGAACAAAATTCACTTCTTTGTGAAAGGACAAAAGGGTTGCAAATATTTATAACTTTTTCAGCATTAGATCACAAAGTGCTTTATGTAAATTTCTATTTTATACGTCTTTCCAAAGCATAGTAAAATATTATGAAATAGTCAAGTCAATTTTCTCAAGTGAAATTTATGTGATCTCTTATTATATTATTAAATACTATAACATTTCCATTCAATACAATGAAAGCAATAAATATTTGCAAAATTTTATACTAGTTCTTTCCAAATTTGTAACCGGTCGAAATTTATAGATAGATATTTACAGGTCAAATCCACGCAAAAACATTTTAACCAAATTATCCAAGATTGAACTAAGATATAAATGCTCCCCTATATAAAAACTGGTTGCAAGGAATTTTAAATGCTGCTTTTTTTTAAAAAAAAATTGTTTATGTTATTAAAAATGCTGTATCATGGATTAGGATTTAGACGAGTATATTCAGCAAATTCATCATTTGCTAGTATATCTTTGAGTACAATTAAAAGGTATAAAAGTGTTGCTGTTTTCAAACTTAGTAAACTATGTAAATTTTTTATAGAAAACATTTGATTGCTTGGGTTTTTTTTTCTCTAGCTATACATTTCATGAAAAATATTGTAAAGACGAGAAAAAAAAATGATTTCTATGTGTATGTTTTCAAATTGGAAATCTAAGTTTTCTCACCTCCAAAAAGTTCCGTACTGATAATTTGTGAATTTATTTAAAAAAAAACAATAGGTTTAAAAAGAATTATTTTTATGCCAATGACAAAAAACAGTTTTAACATAACTGAGGAAAAAATACTGAACTTACATTTATAATAAATGTTCAAAATGTCCACCCCTTTCTTGGAGACAAAGCTGAACTCGTTCGCGCATGTTTTTCGAAACGCGTTTTAACATGCTAGGAGTGATTTCTTGTATCCTTTGGGTAATTGCGATTTTTAAATCATCTATTATTTGAGGATCACCTTCATAAATTTTGTACTTTAAATATCCCAATAGAAAAAAGTCTGGGATGGTGAGATCAGGGGATCGAGGAGGCCAAAGATTTTTTGAGATAAGTCGATCGTCGAAAAAAGCTTCAAGCATATCCATTGTTTCATTACTCGTATGGAACAATTTAACATACTTGAAAAAAATAATGGAAAGCGATTTTTTAAATTTGGATACGGGAACTTTTTGGACACCTGGTATATTGATGGGTCTTGTAAATTCTTAGATAAATTAAAAGAAATGCTCTTATTTAAATAACAGGACTAATCACGCGACATTTTCCTTGTGCCCATATAAATTCTTTACTGTACGGAAAATACATTAAAATAGATTTGAAGTAAGAGAGATATTTTCGTTTTATATAATCCTCCAAATATATTTTACTAAGAGTTATTTATACTTATATTACGTAACATGTTAGAAATTATGAAATGGTGATTGGTCGCTGTTAGATTTCAACCTCTATGCTGGCAACTAAGCAAAACCCCGGACCTCTGCCAGTGAATTTTAATAAACCCCCAATATGGGCTACGTACCCGCATGGTCGAGGTTCACTTTCCCGGACATCCGCCTCTGCACAAAAAGAATACGCCAACCAAATCATAACTTCCTTTTCAACTTTCATGAATATATACTCAGCGCTTTAAT
Source organism: Argiope argentata (assembly GCA_026289955.1). NCBI lineage: Eukaryota > Metazoa > Arthropoda > Arachnida > Araneae > Araneidae > Argiope > Argiope argentata. The sequence continues at coordinate 867,534 of JAOUZG010048486.1, forward strand.
AAAATGTTGGCATTTTTATTGTGCCTCTTTTCTTCGCCAAGCTTCCAGCTCCCAGGTGTTCCTGCACCTGTGGCGAAGAAAAGAAGTTGGTAAATCATTTCGAGATCCTGCGACGCGATAAAGTTGGGATTTTGGCATTTTTTTTGCTCCTTGTATTTCCTCCGCTTGTGTGTGTGTGTGGTAGAGGAGAGAGAGAGGATAAGGGGTTACGGAGCGTAACGCTGGTAACTTCCCACAATAAGGTGAAAGATGTGGAATTCCTCCTTTTTAGGGATACTAATCTAAAAAATTTCGGGACTCGAGGAAGAATGCTGGTGATAAAATTCTTATGGTTGAAAGATCCCGCTAGACTGAAGTTCACACAGTAGATAGAAGTCCGGAAAAGATTCATGGGCTGTTTAGGCAATTGTAGCTTTGTATGTCGTGATAAGAAAAAAGGAATATAGAGTTTGAAACATTTTTTTTTTATTATTTCATTTTTTTATATTCTCCTTAAATATTATTTGTTTTCAAAATCACAATGATGATTAAAAATTTAACTAGAACGAAAAATAAATTGTACTGTTAAGTTTTTTTTTTAATTTTTGAATCAATTTGAATTTTGAATTCCTGCGTGATATTGTCAGCTTGTATTGAGATTTAAATCTTCTTTGACTAATAACTGCAAATTTTTCAGTAAATCAAAAAAACACATAATGATTTCTCTTTTTGTTAAGCCGAATAGCGTCATTTAGTTTAGTGCCATTAACATTCGATTTTGTGAAAACATAAGTTTTGTTTCAAGAACTTCCTTAAATGAAGTAAATCTTAACACTTTGGTGACCGGCAATTTTACACAGAAACTATGTCATGTCACCGGCTACTTTTTTGTAATTGAATATGGAAGTAAAACGTTCTAAAAAATTTCCAATGAATTTTATTTATACTGAATGAAATGAAATTAAACTTTGGACATATTTTTTACATCAAAAAGTTCTTCGCCGATACGTTCCGTCATGGTTGAAATTTTTGGAATTTTACTAAAATTCTAATAAAAATGTAAACACTAGGAAAAGTAATTTTTCTGTTATAGAGCGGACAAGACTAAACACGATACGCCAAGTTTTAGTAATGTTCTATATCGCCCTCGGTGTTATAAATTGAAACAGATAATGCAAGTGCAATGACGAGTTAACTCGTCACCGGTCAGCAAAGTGTTAATACTACATTTTCACATACTGGAACCTCCCTTTCCGTATTTCTTTAAGCTAACCAATGGAAGAACCTTAAAAGTTCGATGTCAGACATAATGAGCACAAGGTCAACACATATAATGGATTTCAGTAAGATAAGGCTTGGAATGTGGAACCATCCTGTCCCTAAACCAAAGTCTTTCTATTAACCCAATATTTATGTTAAATTTAAAAAAAATGTATTTATGCTGTTATATTCAGGTTTTCTTTTCATTTTTCAAAACTCTTTTTACTACTTATATTTAGAAAGAAATGTTAACTTGCATGTGGAAAAAGACCTAATCACAAAATGATTAAATTTGTGATATAATTTATAATCATTACCATTGTCTTACTGCTTTGAAGATGATATAGCCAAAGTCATAGGATTTCCCGTAGCAATAACTTTTTATTTTTATTTTGTTTAAGAATATCTTAAACATCTAGATAAGAAGAAGAATATTTTATATTTAGAATATTCTAAATATAGAATGTTTTATATTTATATATTTTGTATTTAGAATATTTTATATTTATATATTTTATATTTAGAATATTTCATATTTATAAATTATTAAATTATTTTAAATAAAAATTAGTTATTATATTTAGTTAATAAGAATACAGTTCAATTATGTGAATTTTTTTTAATTCAATGCAATCAGCTACTTGAAATCCAAGATTTGCAATGAACTTTACCTAGCATTAATAATTTAAGCCTAAATATGCTTTTAAAATTAGACTTATGAACATTAATCTTTTAATTTTTATCACTTTGCTTTCGATAATTTTAAAAATATATTTCATCTTATGATAAGTGATTTGATTTAACTTTTTAGTAAGGGAAATTTAATTTTTACTTAATATGTAATTAATATTCTAACAAGTGTATTCGAAATTCAAGCCTTTTAGACTTGTTTAGGTAATTTTTATTGAAGCAACATAAGTCAGTTTAAGTGCTGGCATTGTGATTTTTTTTCTTACCGTAGTTTACTGTCCTTTTTTTTTTAAACTTTAAAACTTCCCCATTGTACCAGAAAGGGAAGTTTGACTTCTGAATTTAGCATTTAGATTTAATATGAATCAGTCCTACAAATTTTTGTGATTGGATTCATGATTTCGACTTCTTTAACCTAATGTTGAAATTTTAACAGCAACTTTCCTTTCGTGTGAAACATAAATTTAAAATACAAACAATAATACAATTAAAATACAAACAATAAAAATACAAACAATAAAAATACAAACAATAATACAATTAAAATACAAACAATAAAAATACAAACAATAATACAATTAAATAAGCGGTAATCATGCGTCGCTCTCTAATTTAACATCTTTCAAAAATCCCGATGATAAAACGATTTTAATGCCGTTTCATATTGTTTTATTATTTTTCAAAAATCACATTTTTAATTTTTTTATTGCATTTATATCAGAACGAAAGAAAAATATCACTTAAATCGATTGAGGTTTTGAGAAGGCAAACCGGGGTTTGAATATATGCATTAACAAACTCTTTCTTCTAACATCCTTCGGAATTTGCTAGAACAGACATATCGCATATATAGTATATAACAGATACATTCAGACATGGATTTTAGCTAAAATGAAACGAAATATAAAAATGAATTAATGCCAAATTAAATTTTACAGTCAGGGACCCCCCCCCTTTCTCTGAATGAAATAAAGTTATTTGAGGGGAAAATGCCTTTATTTAGCAAGGCATTAAATGTCTGCTATATGTAGAGATTCTTTTTGATTTAAAATTTTATTGAATATACTTTTTCTCTAGATTAGAAAAGATTTTTTAAAAATAACAACAACATATCTGAATTCATTCGAAATAAATTTTCAGGCACCGCTTTTATAATAAAAATATATTTTTTTCAAATTAATAAAAATAAATACATAGTTTTTTTAAAAATAACAATACATGTTTTAGTATTATTTAGTATTAATTTTTTATTGTTTTAACAAAAACTGCAATTCAAATATTGATTTTTTTTCATTTTTATCAAAAAAATTCACATAGTCTATTTTTTTCCTTATTGATCGTGAAAATAGTACAATATGACTTTATTTTCCATGAATGGGTTTCCAAAATGTTTGACTGAACTTTAGAAGTTATTATTATTTGAATTATTTCCTTATCTGAGATAAGAAAAAATAAGGTATCGTTTCCATAAGAAAAAGCATTGTTTCTATAAAAAGTTTTATTTATCAATTGTCCAAGAATTTAAAGCTCTCAAAATCAACATGTCCTTGCATTTATTAAATATTATTGCATATATTGTCGAAATCTTTATATTTTTGCATTTCCAAATGTTAATAATTAATGTATTTATATTTATTAAAATATACCGTCGTTAAATTTTTTCAAATAGTGAATAGAGATTGATAGAAATTAGATAATATCTTCTATTTAAACATATTTTTTTACCGTTTATTAATTCATAAATAAAGGATCTGAAAATTTAAAAAAATGTAATAGAAAATAAAGGATTTTTAGAATTTTTTTGTAATAACATGAATATAATGCTAATCTCTTTTATTATTGCTACGTATGCCCTTGTAACAGACAACACTAACGGAGTCAGCGCCTTAAGCCGAGTTTGTGCAGTAGCTCTTGAGAGTAAATGTCCCCAAGCACCCGAGCAGGGCCCGACTTAGCCTAGTTGGGGCCCTGGGGGGAAAACTTATTTGGAGCCTCCTCTGCTTTACCACTTTAGTAATGAAAAACATTCATTAAAGAAGGAAACATAAAATAAAATTTCTATTCGAAATGAGGTCCCCCTCTTACGTAGGACCCTGGGTATGTCCCTGTCTTAGTCGGGCCCTGCACCCGAGGACAGAGGTCTGATTTCTATATCTATGAAGCAAGTACAGACGCATTTGCGAAATCCTTTTTTAATAGTGAGGCCCTTTTACACATTTCACAGGCATAACAAAGGGTAAGGAACAGTCATACCCTAACTAGGACTCGAACACGGGATGGCCATATTATGGGAAAGACATGCCACCCTATAAAATCCAGTATATTAAAGCAGCGAGAAGGTAGAAAATCGAGGAAGGAACAACCCTCAGTCCCGAATTTTTCTTATATTTAATCCACTTCATGACATTTACTGTGAATGTTATATTTAGACATTTGAAACCCTAGGCAACATATTATGAAATCCCTCTCTGAATAAACTAATTGATTTATTCTCAAAATTTTTTTTGGACTTAACATCAAGTTATGGATTTATTTTAAGCTATTTTTTTATTTTGATAATTTGAATATATTTTTATTTAAGTTATGCGTTAAAATTGTGCAAAAGTCATACTTTCATAGGCTATTACTTAAATAAAATTTTAATGTCTATAAATATTGCAATAACTACGGGAACATAGCGAAAGCCAGTTTCCGAGTACAGAGTAGCGTGTCTTCCTCGTGATCTGCACATACTGAGTTCGACTCTCTGTCAGAGCATGATTGTTCTTCCGTGTTCTATCTGTGAGGTGTATGAAAATGCCCCCTTGTAATAAGTGGATGTCCAAGCGAATGTGACGAGCGTGTACCTAACACGTACTCTAGGCCCTAGTTGGCGCTACTTAAAGCAAGAGACTCACTCCCCCCCCTCCCAGCATAAAATCGCTGACTGTGTCAACGAGCTTGTCCATGGCAAGTGCCATTAATAGCAACAACACCAACGTAGTGAAACATGGAGGTATTTGATCAGTAACACTTCAAGAAGTTTTAATGTTATACTAATAGTTTATAGTTAATATAATTGAAATTTTTATTATTTTTATTTCATGATTAGGCTTATAATATGTTTTTAATCCAGCCCTCTAGACAAGTGTCTTCTCTGCCTAGTCAGGAATCCGTCACAACGGCTATGAAGAACATTGAAGAAAAATATCACATATTTAGTATCTTAGCTGTCCGACAATTTGTATTTGTTTTTAGATACAACTTGTTCCCCTTAATTCCCACGCTGACATAGATTATTCTATAAATAATGTTGTATATGCATAGTTGCTGCTCGGTGCCGTTGGGAAATTCTCAGTTATAATCTCGTTTACTGAAAGCTAATCGCCATCTCTTTGTTTTCTTTCAAGTTAGTTTGCTGATAGAGAGGCTCCAGTATTATGGAATCGAGTCAATCCTTCTGTAAACAATAAACTGGAAGTCAGCATTCCTTTCACATTGTGTTTAGTGTTTACTTTCTGTCTGGTCTCAAATGCATTTTGTCGCTATTGTATTTTAAGCAAACAGCCTAGATTCCAACCACAACTGAGTGAATGAGTTTTGCTAAGATTAATGAAAATCTATCTACATTCTTAAGTTTGATATATTATAGGATGTTTATCGGACATGTTACAGACCATCAATTTAAAATGATTCCAATGTAGATATGATTCATTTCCAATTTAAAAAAAGATATTTTGTTGAGATAGGATTTTGACATTCTCGATCTTTGCAGACATTCTTTATTAAGAATATGTCGGTAGAGAAACAGTTTGGGCTCTAAGTAAACAATGAATGAGCCAAAGTGGAAACTATTGTATTGAAAAGTGACATCTTCAAGATAAAGAGGACACATATTTTATGACCCACAAGTCAATATTGATATCATAGCATGGTTATCATGGCGCCAGCAGGAGAGAGAAAGGATAACGATTGGCAAAGATATTTCAAGAATGGTGGTCGCATGCATTTCTGCCGAACATTCCAGAAGTGAGCACAGTGCAGTACTTTTTCATACATTCTGGAATAATTTGTAATTGTTAAGAATTATCTCTTAAATGAAGTAATTTACATACTGCTTTGAAGTTATAAAATGAAAAAAAAAGGAAAAACAATAGAATAAAACAGTATTTTATTTATCATTTATTAATATTAAGGGCTTGAATGAAGGAAATAATAGAAAATATTTTCTCAGCAATGGAGCATTCATGCTTTTAAAGAAGCTCCATCACTTGAAGATGTATTCACAAAATTATATTATTGAAAGATTTTGTGCATATATTTCATGAAGCACATATGTTATGCATACTGATTCTCGGTAGCTAAACCTCATTAAAGCAATGTGAAAAAATAATAATAATAGGATACTCGTTTATCTAAGAATTCAGAGTCATAATAGTAAAAAAAATTATTTAGAAATTTTTGCCACTGTAAATTTAACAAAATTGTTTTGAGTCTTAACTGTCGGGAAATTCTTTTTTTGTTTTTCATTCTGATTAAGCAGATTTTTTACCTTGTTTGGTTTAATAGCAGAAGAAAAGCTTTTGCATATTTTAATAATTTGATTAAATATCATATTCTATGAATAAAGACCCAGCTTTTAAGAATGTAAGTAGTCATTGGAGAGTGATTTTTGCAGCCTTTTTAAATAAAAAAAGTATTGCAACCACACAATTTATTTAAATAAAACTGAAATGCCGATTTGATCATTTCCTTTAAAAAAATCGAACTATTTAATAGTTATTTTTCAGAATTCCTTTACAAATGAAACGAGTTTTATTGAAAATGTCTGATAATTAATTAAATGAGATTTAAAAAAAAATTAAAATCGTTGTTCTCATTGAACCTGCGCAACAAAAATACTGTATTTGGTATCCGCTACAATAATATATACTTAAAGGAGGAATTTATTAATATAGATAATAATTTTAGTTGTTTAATTAAAATTATTTGGTTTTTAGCTTAAAATTTATTATATGCTTAATATCAAATAAAATATTAATATAATAAAATGCAAGAAAACATTTTATAGAGCTTAAGTGAAATAATCTGCAAGTAAAAGAAAAAAATTACTTTAAATTTCATTCGGCCATTCTCATTGAATGTACTTATACAGGCATTTAAAATCGACTTATTTATTTGCCACCATGCGGCCTCTTTTGATGATGCTTGCCTTTCATTATTCAAAAATTATTGATAATTCTTCATGAGATATTAGCTTTTGACGATTTCTATAATTAACTTCATCAAACTGATACTTCCGTTTATCTTAATTTGGATTTCGAAATTTTGATGTTAATTTTTATTTTTTTAACGATTTTATTAAATTTGTTATATCACTTCATTCATGACAAATATCATTTTCACATACATATTTACAAATATATATCGTATAAATAGCATAGCTTTTTTATAAATGTTTTCCTTTCTACGAGTACGGTTTTTTAAAAAGAGATTATCTATTTAGAAGCAGTTTGTATTTTATTTTTAATTTGATTATATTCATGCATGATTGCTTTTTAAATCATAATTCGAAATTTTTATGAGCAAGCAATCAGACGATGAGGACACGATCTGAGCTCTTCATCTTTCCTATTCAAATGTCTTTGCCTTGTCAGCGGAAGAACATTTGAACATTTATTAGCATGCTAAGAAGTAGAAAATTCTGCATTCGAAACCTTTGATCGAATGTCAAACTACAAATACTGCGTTTAACTGAATTAATCAATGCTAAAATGGCACTATAGCAAATCCTTTATAAAAATATCGTAACATTTACAATTATCGTACACTTATAATTATCTGAGGTGATCAATCAATTTGGATTTGTTTCGGCATTATATGATATTGATTAATTTTCAGTTTTATAAATAACTTAGTTTTTAATAATATTCCTACATCATCATTTATTTATTTATTTAATGTGAAATAATGCAGATAGGCCATATTCCATCTATTCGCTATCTTTTGAGAAGTGCTTGATGTATGAAAATTTATAAGGCCATACACAACGCATTCATGCGCTTAATTATTCCCTCCTATTATAGAAAATTTTTAAAAATTAATAAGTTTAGTTTAATTTTTGTGGACCATGACTATGGACGTAATATGCAAGTCAAACGAAATGACTTAATTATTTTCTTTCCACATTTCCAATTCTGTAAATAATAAAGTAACGTGCGCAAAAGGTATTCTGTAATTTTAGTCTGTATATCATATGTAGCGCCTCTTTTTCCCCTTGAGCAGAGAGCGCCCTCTTGCGGTATTTTTGAAGCCGGACCTGCACCCTGAAGTCGACCTTCCCCCATGCCCAACCCTTGCGCTGATGCCGACGGTTTTCGGCTGGAAGCCGTGGAAACCCACCACCGTACTGTTCTTTAACCTAACTTTCTATATGTATTTGTATAAGTGTTTGTGAATTTTGTAGTGTAGTAGTGTAGGTGAATATTATAAATAATGTATTTAAAATCGGGCAGTTCTTAGAAAACCACAAAACACCACTTCACTTATAATTATTTAATCTACCTGTAAGCTACCTGATAAAAATAGTGACGTTAAAATGTATGAAGTGTTTGGGGATTCATTGATGATAATACTGGAAATGCTGATAAATTTTTAACTCTTTAACCCTATAAATATGTTAATCTTCGCCTAGTTTTTCTGTTGCAGCTGTAAGTTCGAACAAAATTTAATCTATTGAAATGAAATTTTTTGGAGCGCTTAGTTGAAAGTGGTTTTGTAATTCTTGAGCAATATTATAAGTGATAAAAATTTCTAGCTGCCTGTTGTAAAGTAAAAAAATAAAATTGAAGCAACAGAAAAGCCGTGATAGGGATTTTTCTAGAAAAGTGGTTCATCAGGGGGTATTTCATCTTTTGAGAACAGAAGTACATTTAGAAAGCTATTTATTAATTAATTAGCTTTTATCTGCGACTTTATACGCACGAAAAAGCACACAACTAACCTAAAAAACAACTTATTTACAGTGTGTACCTGAAATAAAGCAAAACCGCAAATCAAGTACATATTTTTTTTATCGTCAAGTCTATTTTATTTATCGATCGAGATTGAGATAGCTACAATAGTAGATTACACATATTTTTTTAAACTTTGAATTAAATGAAAACATTTTTGTTAATAATTATAACCCACTGCACATGCGTGAATTTTCTACGACAGTTGTTGTAACGCAATACAGATTAGAAATTTTGAGTTTACTTTATTTGATTTTATTTTAATTCAAAAGTACTTCAAAATGAGCCCGAAAAATCGATTAATTAACAGTTTTTAATTTTAAAAGTATCAAATACTAAAAAAATAAAGAGAATCTTTTGAAATAACTGATCGAAAACATGTTAAGACTACCTCGTTAGTGTGAGGAAAAACTAACTGAAATCAGACTCATTTAAAGGCAGGGAAATGAAGATTTTTGACGGGAAAGTAAGAAAACTGTTGTTTTTACTATTTTCCTACCATTTTTTCAGTTTTTTTCTCTATATAAGATCCTTCTTCGTATCTTAACGAAAATATGTTTTAAAAAAATTAGCTGAATTGGTCCAACCGTTCTCGAGTTTTGAGCTTAGCAGCTTATTTGGAGATTCATTATTATTTATATTGATGTGTTTTCAATTGTTTGCATTTCACCAATTTTAAGTTTTTGATGGAGCACTTGTTTTTTCTTTTTTCTTTTTTTGTGTTTTTGAATAAGAATCTGAAATTTCTTGGTAGGAAATTAACCCTATATAGCACCTAGAATATCTAGAATACGAAACTTCGCTCAATTTTTTTTTTGTAAAATTGAGATTTTTTTGGAGAAAATATTTGCATACAAATTATATAAAAGTTATACAAGAATATTTTTCAATCTTATCTACATTTGAAGTGATAGTTTAAATTTAAAAAAATCACGAATCCACTTAGTTTAACACGCTTTTTGAAGCTGTCTGCTATATTGCAGTTTATATGTCAACACATATACTTTTGATTTTACACTCAGTTTTACCATAGTGAAATCGGGTCCGAGATGGCGCTATATGACATAGTCATCAGAGTAGATAGAAAATGATTGTAATAGTTAATTATAAAAAATGTTTTTCATTTGTTTTTGAAATCTTGTTTTTTCAAGAAATGCACCAATCAAGATAGACTTAAAAACCAAAAGTTTTAAATATAAATATATAAATAAAAAAAATAAAGTAAAAAGTGTGATTCGAGCCGAGGACCTGTTAACGCACGAATCATTCTTGTTGTTCTGAACAGCTAAATGCACAGCACACACTTCAAAGCGGTAGTTGAATATACATTTTATAATAATTAATTATAAATTGTTTGGTATATAAAATCGCGTTTTTCCCAGGAAAGATAGTTATATAGGCATAAAAAAAACCTTATATAAGTATAAAATTTGATCCAAATCGTTAGAGTAGTTTCTGAGAAACACGAAATAAGTTTCTTTTATATATATATATACAAAAATTGTTTGTTTAAAGTTATAAAGCATAATTAAAATTATTGCTTCATTGAAAATTTGCAATACATAAAATGTCTTTTTTCTCATATGTATTCTTTATACAATAATAATATCGATATAAAAAATTCCATTTGGTGACAAAATTTGGTTTACTGGGAACAAGTCTGCTCAGAGGAGGCCATGATATGAAGTTCTCATTTTCTTTCCTTTCACTTTTTCAGTTTGCGCTATTTGAAAAGTCTTTTTTTCTCATGTATATTCCTCATTCAGTAATAATGATATAACAAAATCCTTTTGGTGACAAAAATTGGTTTACTGTGCAATAAGTCTATTTGGAGGAATCCATGATGTGATACTTCTCATTTCCTCTCCTTCTTTCACTTTTCCAATTGGCGGCATTTAAAGTATCTTTTTTTTTTCTCATGATTGTTTTCCTTTTTCAAAATGTTTATACTTAATTCGGTAAATTGGAAAAATATTACTGACAAACAATAAGAACAAGCATGAAGTATTAACATCTGATAACAATTAAATTTATTCATTCAATTTAAAAGAAATTTTCATTAACCAAGAAAAAAAAAGACTTCTCATAACTTTCTTTATGAGGAGAAGAAAGATTTTCTTTACTATTTAGTAACAGACATAAGAACAGAAAATTAGATTTTTAAAATCTCAAATTAAAAGTCTATCTATTTTAGCAAATGTACATTTCCCTTAATAAGTATAACAAAAAAAAAGCTTTTTTTTGTTAAATAATAACTAAAATATTAACCAACAAGATTAAATGACAGAAACAGAATGAAAGAATATAAACAGGAAGATAAAACAAATAAGATAAACTATTTGGCAACGGATTTTAAAACTCTCCGTGCTTGTGCGCAGGAGTTAGGATGGGTTTAATTCCTCAAAAAGGGTGTGAGACGAAAGTTAAATGTTGAAGATGATTATATTTAACAAAAAAGCAAATTTTCGAGTTGAATTAAAACGACTCGATATTCCTATAAACGTGGGAAAAAATTGGACAAAAAGGTATCTAATAGGGCGGAAATGGAGGTGAAAGAATGGCGAAGAATTCCAAAAATGTGCTCATCCCTCCGTATCTCACCCCTTAGTGAGATAGAATCGTCGAAAAGGGTCATCTTAAGATACTGAAACAAACAGTATAGTCATATCTGTAATCTAAAGGAATCGCTTAAACGTGTTTTTTTTTAATAATACACATATAAGGAAGGCAAATACTGAAAATAAAATAACGAACTTTTTGGTATTGTTTATTAAAAATTAAAGTCAAAATGAAAGAAAAATAAAAGATGAAAAAAATTAGAAAAGAAACATTAATTTATAACGAAATGAAGAGAATTAAGAAGAAGAAAAGAATAAAACCGCAAAGTAACTTTTTCTAGTAGCGATACACAGTGAATAATTTGATAAAGGAACATTAATTAAAATTATTTATATGTATGAAAAACCGGATTTATAACTTTGAACTGAATGTTAAAACTATAAATTAATTAAAATTCAACCTTTCGATGTCAAAGAATTAAGTAATAGTATAAACAATGAAAAATTATTTGAGTCATAAAATTCTTTAAAAAATTGTTAGTCATAATTTGAATTTTATTTATTTATTTGTTTGCAAATAATATATAGCAGAATTCCCTATTATATTTAAATGAAATTATATTTTAATAGAAGCATATGAATTGCATATAACTGTCAATCCGTTTATAAGGGTAGCGGATCTAAAAAGGACAATTCTAATTTATCAAGTATCATATATTTCAAATAATGTCATATTATGTGAAAACTCTGTTTCTAAAAGGTGAAAATCATTTGATTTCCTTATGTATTTATAAACTCGTTATTTAAAAATCCAATAATTTTCTTTTTAATTCTAAAGGAATTGTGCTGTAGCTTGATAGATTTTGAAAAGATTGATATCAAAAACGTATATGAAGAAATTGATATGGACCTTATTCAATAAGTAATACGAAAAATATTAAAATCTATTAGGCTCATAAATTTTTAATAAGGCTTATATTTCTAAATACATTTCCTGGAAATGAAAACAAGCATTTTTAACAAAGTGGGAAGAAAATGAATACCATGGAAAGGGAAGCATAAGCTTGCAATTAGATAGAAAACATAAACATTAAGAAAAGAAAAAAAAGGAAAACACTAAGGAAAGAAGAAAAAGGAAAATACTTAGAAGAAAGAAAACTCAAAGGAAAGACGAAAGAAAACTCAAAAGAAAGAAGAAGAAAGAAAACATTAATGAGAAAAGAAAACATAAACATTAAGGAAAGAAAAAAAAGGAAAACATTAAGGAAAGGAGAAAAAGGTAAACACTAAGGAAAGATGAAAAAAGAAAACACTAAGGTAAGAAAAGAAAAAAAGAAAATATTGAGGAAAGAAAACTTAATATTTTCTGCAAATGATTCATGGAAACGAAAACATAAACATTTTTAACAATGTGAGAAAAAAATGTATACTATCAAAATATTAACATAAGCCTTTAATTAGAAAAAAAAAACATTAAGGAAAGAAAAAATAAACATTTACCACAAATAATTCATGGAAATGAAAACATTAGCCTTTTTAACACGTTAGAAAAAAAAATGTATTTGCTCTCTTTCGCCCAAGATTGATACTTTCTTAAATTCAATAATTTTATTTTGTAACATAGTTAATTTTTTTAAAACGATTACATTTTAGAGGGAAATTAGATTCATAGGTTTAATACCTGCTATATCATTTTCAACTATTAAATTGATATACAAAATTTGCAAGAATTTTAAGTAGGAATAACTTGAAAATTCGGTTAAGAAAATGCTTAATTAATTATACATCCAAAAAACGCTTTAAGTTTCCTTCTTGCAAAATTTTTTAACTAATTTTGTTCTATAACGAGTGAAATATTTTTTAAGAATACTCTAGATTACAACCAGTAGCGCAACTTCCGAAATAACAGATTTAGCGACATTAAAAAGAGAGAAAAAAAATTCAAACCAAAACATACGACATAAACAATGAGAGAGAAAGGACTAGAAAGAAATACCGATTCATCGATGTTGATATTTTTAATCTAAATCCATCCGCTTGCACAAACCACCCTGTGACAGACAAATAAGAAATAGAAGGAAAAAAAGAAGTATTGAAAATAAAATAATCAAGAAGCTATTTTCTCATTCGAACTCCAGAACACTTAGGATAAAAATGAAACGAAAAAAAAGTATTAAAGAAGAAAGAAATAAAATAACAATAATAAGATGAGGAAAACCGAGAGAAAAGAGAAGGGAAAAAAGAAAAAGATTTTAGGTAAGTGGCGAGTGTGTCTGCTGAGGTCTCCGCCTTGTTGCCTGCGACTCCACATTCCTCCCCATCTACTGACACAGTAAGTAAATGAAGGACCATGCAGGTGTGCGGTTAGGGTTCAAGCACCCTCACACCTGCTATTCGTCTGCCCTCCCTCCCCCTTCTCGACCCCCTCACAATTTAAACTCTTTTACACTTAGGTAATATGCACGTTAGTTCGCTTTTTGAGGTCGTGGTCCTGGGCGATATTGATAAGTGTTTGCTACTTTCAACAAAACAATTTCGGGTGGATAGAAACCGGAGGACATGATTCATGGCGAAATAATTATGATGACGGTAATTAGAATGGCTTGTTAAAAATGTCAGAATGTGCTTTTAAGGGTTTGGCTCATAATTTTCTTTAAATTTATTTGAAAAGAAGGATAAGCCAAGAATTCTCATTCTTTTTAATGAGCAGCCTTGTTATCCATGGAAATTATATTGATCCATTAAAATTTTTGAATTGTTCAACCTCTGCATACTAATTGTTTTTTAAACCAAGAGAAGAAACAATTTCAATGGGAAAATCAAACTTTGATTTGTGATCCAGAAAATTCTGCTTTAGGTATGTGTAAATAATAGCTGACTATACGATATATCGAAGACTTCCTTAATATCTTGTTTCGATCAATTTTAGAAATACATTCGCAATGTTTCTACGATGGGATGGAAAATTGTCCTAACTCAAAGCTTTCATTTCTAGCGAAATTTTTTTCGAAGACAGGGGACTTGTTTTAATAAACACTGTATAACTAATAACAACTATAGCTGGCTATAAAAGTTCCTTAAAATTAATATCAACCACTCCATTTCTTTCGAAAGGTCTGTAGCTGAAACCACCACCCACAGCACAAACTTTCTCATAGGAGGTAAATGTCATTATTAACTGGAGGTAACTCGACCCCACATCGTTTCTATGCCTGCTAGGATGGCGAGGAACATCCACCATACTAGAAGCTTCTCATACCTATTTCTGAAATGCCCCAGCGGTGTTTTAAGTTTATGGAAACAAAGGCATATTGGAACTGTGGTACGTCGTTTTACTTTCTGATGGCAAGCCTTCAGGCTCTATCATCTGTTTTATTTAGTGACATTTATACTGTTTTTTATTTTTTCCCTCATTTGATTACGAAATAGACAGAAATAAAAATGGAGGGAAGTTAGCTGATATTTATAAAACCAAATCTTTACTCTAGGATCCTAAAACTATATATATATATATATATATATATATATATATATATATATAGT
>JAOUZG010048486.1:885126-904124 GCA_026289955.1 Argiope argentata
TTATTAACTATAGCTTTATTTACTGCTATAACTGTGACATGTATATTTGCATATATAAAATCCAAAATCGGCAATAATTTTTAGTGTCAGTTTCTTCATGTCGTCATAAAAGGAAAGATTTGTTTTAAATGGATCACCTACTCAATAATCTCATCCACCGCAATGAATTTAGATTATAAATTGATTTTTCTCGTTTCTAGGCATCAGAACCAAGGCCCTAGTTGTGGGAAAATATTTAATCTATTTACATCTTTCCCAAATTTGCATAAATTTTATCATGTTGTTGTTGTTTATATTGTTACGGATATAGATATGGGTTTAAAATCTTCTTTAAGTTAACAGATTAGAAATATTTTTGTTGTTGTTGTTACAGATGGCACTTACCATGGACAAGCCCGCTGATGTATCAGCGGATTTAAGCCGAAATAAGCGTCTCTTGTTTGAAGTATCGCCAACTAGGGTCAAGAGTACGATTTTAGCTACACACTCATCACAATCGCTTGAATAGCCCCTTTTTGCAAGGGGGCATTTTCATACACCTCACAGATAGAACACAAAAGAGAACCATGCCTGAACCCGAGAAGCCCAAATCACGAGGAAGAAGCGCTACCTCTGTGCTAGGACGCTGGCATTTTTTTTTTTGTAAAATTATATTTTTTAATAAACGTTTTGTCTTTACAAAAATACTTTTCAGCACTATTAAATCTTTTAAGGAGGAATGTAAACTGTTAATTTCTTTAAAAAAATCATTGGTGCTGAGGATGAAGAGGGTCGTTTTAGAAATTAGAGCCTTTTTAAAATGAGAATCCTTAATGTCTAAATGTTTGAAAACCTCTGCATCTTCGTTTGTTTCGTTCTTAGAGACAAATCTAACTATCTATTAAATATAAACAGATATATTTAAAAAGAAGTAGCAAAACTATCTATTGCTTGATTAGACTATAACTGATGATACTATGGATATGAACGCTGACGATCAACACAAAGTAGTATAATGAAATGGAAAAAAGACTTTTAATGGAAAACAGAATCTAATTTCGGTAACACAAGAAAGTGATATTTGTGCTGATACAGCAAAGGTAAGAACTATCTTTATGTATATCATTCTTCTCTGCTTATGAATGTGACTGAACTCCTCCTAAACGGCTGGATCGATTTGATGAAATAATTTCGGTGTGTTCAAGTGGATCCGAGAATGGTTTAGATTCACAATTCGGCTCATTATAAAATGTAGAATTTAAATTATTAATTAAAAACTAACTTTCCAGTCAAAAAGTTGTTTTATTTCCCCATCGCCAAATAAGTAAAGCTTCAGTTCCCTTTCCTGCGTTAAAAAGGTTATGCTCTCCTTCCTCTCGCTAATGAGGTTAAGCTACACATGTTTTCGACCGATTATTTGAATCGATTCGGTTTATTTTCTTAATGTTTGATGAATCGACCTTTTAGATTTATTCTGAAGTACTTTTGAATTAAAATAAAACAGAATAAAGGAAATTGAAAATAAACCCTAAATGGCTTAGAAAACTTACGCACTTGCGTTACCATAACTGACGTTGGAAATTTACGCATGCGCACTGTGTTGACAACACAGTGTCCATGCGTTCACATATAAATGATAAATAAATAGACAGACAAACTATTCTTTGGCGGCATTCACTCAAAATTAAACATAAATCTACAATTGTTAAGATCAGGTAAAAATATTTATTTAGCTTGTTGTTGTTTTGAGTTTTCAAACTATTATACAGACGAATAAAAACACTGACAATTAATCGATGATTTTGAAAGACTTTATCTAAAATTTCGTTTAGATCTACAGTTCTAAAAATAAATCAATATGAGAAATTTCATTCAGTGAGCTTATTGTATTTTTGAATTTAAAAGCACATGGATGAATAGAAAGACATATTCATTCATAAGACATATTCATATGACAATTCCATTTAATAAAAAATTGTCAAAAATCTGTAAATATAATATTGAGAGCGCACTAAAAATTTCATTGATCTACTTCAATACGATTTTGAATTGTTTTATTCATAGACATATACGAGTCGAAACAGAGCTTTTTCAATCCAAGGAATGATAAATCATGATTGAAAGCTCTTGAATTTTTAATTAATAGAGTTGTTGTTTCTTATGGCACTTGCCATGGACAGGCTCGCTGAGTTAATCAGAGATTTAAGCCTAACGTCTCTTGTTTTGAGTAGTGCCAGCGTCTCTTGTTTTGAAGTAGTGCCAATTGGGGCCAAGAGTACGACTTTTGCTACTCACTCATCACATTCGCTTGCACAGCCCCTTTTTACAAGGGGGGGCATATTCACACACCTTACAGACAGAACACAAAAGAATAAACATTCCCGAACCGGAACTCAAATCTGGACCTCACAATTCACGGGGAAGACGTGCCCCCCCTAGGCCAGGACGCCGGTTAGAATAAAAATAAAAATAAGTATTAAAATTACTTTGATGATTCCCTATTATTCACTTTTGAAATATAATACTCACTGCAAACTATTCAATCTGCTAAAACTTTTCCAACACTTATATAAACTAAAAATCAATCTAATGTTTAATAATTTTATATGGCAATATAAGTAATTTCCTATGTTACCTATTCTGAAAAATTAATTTCTTTTAATTAAGGATAATTTGATTATATATATATACTAGCCGCCTTTGGCGACCAGTCGGTTCACCAGTATTAATGCTCGCTAAAATTTTCATATAATATTTTATGTAGCTGTGTCTCATAACAGGTTTTTCACCAAAATATATTTAAACGAAACAAATTTTGATAATAAAATAATTCATTTATAGTATTATTTAGTATAATTTTCTTCAGATGTTCTGTTCATTGTACTACTCATCTTTCTCTTTCTATCCGTGCAATGATCGTCCCAGAATTGATATTTTACTTAAATGGTGGAGGGAAAGGTCTAAAATTCTACATTTTTATAGAATAATGAGATTCAAATTTTCATAAATGCAAACACACTAAACAAATAAAGACACAATTGATTTTCAATAGATGCGAAAGTTTAAAAACAGCTTGGAAAATGCCGCACACAGAGGAAATAATGCTGACACACACACATCCTTCTTTTCCTTATTTTTCTATCCTTTTTTTCTTCACTACTTTTCTTTCTACAAACCTTTTTTTGCCCTTTGTTATTCTTTTTTTCTTTATTTATTACTTTATTATGAGCAGACATAGATTAAATATCCATACAGACTAATAATGAAAGCAACTATTTTCTTTATTTTTTAAACATCCCTTTATCTATGAATGAAAACCAACTGACTTCGCGCATTTCTTTCTAAACAAATGATAATTCATTACTTCCTGCTATCTTACTCGGTGCGGGGGAAGGAAATGAAGATTTTTGGCGGGAAAGTAAGAAAAGTGTCGTTTTAACTATTTTCCTCGCAGTTTTCTCATTTTTTCTCTCCATAAGAACCATCCTCGTGTCTTAACGAAAATATTAAAATAAAAATTAGCCGAATCGATCGAGCCGTTCTCTAGTTTTGCGCTTAGCAACGCATTTCGAGTTCCATTTTTATTAATATAGATATAAATAATTTCCTATGTTACCTATTCTGAAAAATTATTATTTTTTAATTAAGGATAATTTGATTACACACACACACGCGCGCGCACACACACACACACACACACACATATTTTAAATTAATTCTAATTGAGATTGAAACGAAAAATACTGATGGAGAAAGAACGAAGCATTCGAATTTCTTAATGCTCAAATGAAATTAATCAATCCAAAATTAACGAAATTGTAAACATCTCAGTATAGTAAACTCTTCACAGATAGTACACAGAAGGACAGTCATACCCGAACTGGGACTCGAACCCGGAATGCCCAGATCACGTTAAAGACGTACTGCCCCAATGCCAGGACGCCGGCTCTAATAGAGTAGTCCTTGAACAGTCTTATGAACAGAAAATAAGCAAAATCCTTTTTTTGGATAAAACGTTTTCATGCTAATAAAACTAGTATTTATTGCAAATTTTGGATAAGTAAAAGACTATGGAGAAAAGACCACCTAAAATATATCCATCACATTAGGAAACTCTTAGAATTTCATTGCTGTATCAGCACACACATCAAATAAATAAATAAATAAAAAAGACGAAGTAGAATTACTTTACACTACTATTGCAAAATTAAACTACGTCTTTCCACAATTTCGTTACTCTGTTCCGTAAACTTCATTAAAATCGAATTTAAGAAAAAAAATAAATAAAATAGAACCGGTCTCGCTAAGTCAATATGTTCTTTTTTTTTTACAGTGCTTTTTACCACCTACGTATGCCCCAAAAGATAACCCTCATTACAAATTCAGTTTCTGATTTCGCAACCTATTCCTATTGAGGAACAACTCTTGTGTACTCAACATTTTCAACAAGCGCTAATGGGAGTCACTCTGAATTGTTTGAGCACGCTGGGACCAGACACGCATAATTGAAATATATATCAACGGAATGATGGATTCTCATGCATATTCAATTCGTTGGAATTTGTGCGGCGGTATGTCTTCATTTGGGCTCGATTCTGCGAAAAGAAGGGACTTTTCTTTAATGCAAAGGAGTTGAATCGAGAATACAAAACTTTTTCTTGAGTGTCTAGCTGCGAAGTTCTAGGCCTCAGTAGAAGCTTTTAAATTTTGGTATTTCAAGGTGAGAGAGACAAGCATTAAATTTCGAAAGATTGTGAAAGCGGACAGTATACACACATATACAGAAAAGTGACGAGAAAGTCATTGGTTTATTTATTGAATGCATAAATTTAGTTTTATTTTTAAAAAATGTGTTCCACAGAATTAAATTAGGGAATAAAGTGTCCTTGACATTTTCTCACGAAGGAGTCATCTCCTTTGATCCATTGAAAATTGTGGGCTTTGATAAGAAAAAATAGGAATTTTGTATGGCAAAGGAAAACGAATATGTATTTTGGATGATTTTGTTTTTGACTGATTAATGCCAAAATTTAATGGAGAAGTATAATTTTAAAGACAAAATCCCATATGAAATTTAAGTTAATAAGGTCATTGCATTTTGATCATGTAAAAACATGATCTTGTTTTCAGGATGAGGTTTTTTTGCGTCAACAAAACTCCTTAGACGGAAAATAAAAATTTTATTATCTTCACGAGGATCTAAAAAAATCATCTTTTAATAACGCTTTGTCATTGCATTTACAAAAGCCCTGATTTTTTTAAAAAAATAACTTAAGGACTACAGCTAATAAAACCTAGAAAACTGTAATTTCGAGCTCGTTAATATATGAAATGAAATAGATAGGAATTGTGATATTTTTTTAAGCAATAAAAGCGATACAAAGTTTTTTGGATCGTTTGTAATACCAAAGTCCCTAACTCAATGAAACAATTAAAATGAAAAAAAAAAAATACTCAGGAGAGAGCAAAGGCTTTTATAGAAAGCACCGTCTAAATGGCTTGATAGTGTATGCGAAGACAGGATGGTGTTCACATTGCATAAGTCGACGATAGAGAAGGAGCAAGGCTTTATTAGAATTCTGACAGTTGAAGGTGTTAAAAAAGACCAGATCTACTCAAAGAGGATGCGATTCTCTCCATGATAACACATATCACACGTCTACAGGTTCACACATGCGGAACTGACAAGGTTCAACTAAGCATCTCAGCCATCCACCCTACAGCCCGGTTATGTCACCTTGTGATTTTCATGAGTTTGGTTTGCTGAGAAAACATCTGAAAGGGAAACGTTTCAACTCGGACGGTGAACTAAAGGACGTTCTGAAGGACTAATTTTTCCTCACGACCACAGAATTCTGGGAACAAGGATTATAAATCAAAGGAAACATTAATCAATGGGATCGTTGTGCTCTGGCCTATGGAGTATATGTTGAATAACGTCTTCATTTATGCCCACAGTGTCGTTTCGTACCTTTTCAAATGAACAACTTTAGGAGGATATCAGATAAGATAGGTATTACTATCTTACATTTACTGTTCATATTTCTTTTTCATCTTGTTAATAAAAAACTTTTGTGTAAAAGATGTGTTATTTTTTAAATTTTTAGTGGATTCAGATTTTTATGGATTTCCTATTTATAAAATTTGAGCGTCTACAATGAATTTAAAGCTTTAAATTTGAAATAATCCGTATAATTGAAATTGAAAAAGAAATCAAATAAATATTAAAATAAGGAATACCTTGTTGGGTTATAGTGTGTTTCCTACACTTAAAATATTCAGAGCTCCAAAAACGAAGCTACGGTATAATTATGGGAAACAAAAGCATTTTTATTTTATATAACCAGAAAGAAACATAAGCCGGCAACCTGGCACAGAGGTAGCGCGTCTTCCTCGTGATCTGAGTGTCCCGGGTTCGAGTTCCGGTCAGGGCATGGTTGTTCTTCTCTGTACTATAAGTGAGGTGTATGAATGTGCCCCCCCCCCCCTGCATAAAGGGGCTGTGCAAGCTTAAGTGATGAGTCTGTAGCTAAGTCATACTCCTGGTCCTAGTTGGTTCTACTTCAAAAACAAGAAACGCTCATTCGGCTTAAAATAGCTGACGGTCGTCAGCGCGCTTGATCATGGCATGCGCCTTTAGTAACAACAACAACAAGAAACATAAAAAGATTAGCAAAATAATTTGAAGTATATACAACTTCTTTACTTGTGCAAGTAGCAAAAGAAGTTGAAAATATTTCTGTTACAACTCCGAAGAGCTGTGATAGAATTATTTTCTTGCCGCCCATATTACATAGTGGGTAGTGAAACAGCAGTACTATAAATCTTACCAATTAAGCTTCATTCTGAATCATATGAGAAAGGATGGAGAGTTAAATGCATTTTTTGGATAACTTCCGCTATCGACTCAAAGTGTGTAATTGTGAGGATCGTTCTAAACATTGCAAGATCGTAGTACCTGCAAGGCACAAGACATTGTATAATGTGTCAAAGAAATATAAAAAATCATAATAACATGATTATTTGGACCGAAATTACGAACAATTATTTTGATTGAAATTTGATTAAAATTACGAACTAAAATTCGTAAATGCCTAATTTAATCGTGGGTCAACGATAATTCCTAAACCACTAGAAATATACGTGCAGCTCCAAATGGAGATATGCTTTTTAAATCAAAAGGAAAAGTGTATGTTATGTTGTAAGGATCAATAATATATATACTAAAATGTTGCCGATTGTAATTTTTTATACAGTAAACCGTCGTATCAAATAATAATTGGTAGCTATTAAACTTAAAAACAGGTATTCAAATTTTCTGTAAATAAAATCAATCGACTTATAAAATATTTAAAATCACAGTTTTAAATTAATATTACAGATCTGTAAAGATAGTTTGTTAACGTAAACTGGCAATTCTGTGTTAGTTTTTTCGACTTTTTCTTTAAATAACTTAAAGAATAATGTTTAATAGTTAACGTGGCTTTGTATAAGAGGTAATGGTTAAATTTTAATATTTAAAGAGGTGTTTGATCCCTATTTAATTATAAACTCGATCAATTTTAGACATAAAAAGATGGGATTTTTCTTACCTTGTGTTTCAGAATATCAGCATTTTTTTACTGTACATGTGATTGATAAGATCACTGGACCGTAAAAATAAAGAATTCTTAACCCTTAAGATATACATTAATTGACTAAACGAACGATAAATAAATAAATTAATAAAATAAAGCTCTCCCTTTCATTTCAAACATTTTTTCAACTCGAACTATAAGCTAAAATTCTAGAGGCTTAAAAATTGCCATTGGGCAGAAATAAAAGTGTATAAAATAATAATAATAAAAAAGAAATAAATACGTTTACCTATACTAAACCACCAGTTATTTTTTATGAATCATTTTACTTTCATATGAAAGTTAATAATTTCTAGATATTTTAGTGGACGTCTATCTCCACCCACTGTTTTGGCGAGAAATTTTACAAAACCTCTTCCTTGTATATCCTCTTTGGAAAAAGGGAAAACGAAGATTTCAACTATAATTATTTTAGGGATATTGCTAATTTTCATTTCATGTGAAACCTCTTGGTCCCTAAATGCATAATAAACAGTCGTTTGCTTTTCTTGTACCATCTTATAGTGCAGAGATATATCATATGATTGAAAAGTATCTTAACAAATGGATAAATTATCCGCTAAATTTCAATATTTTGTACAAATTGCTAATCAAAATGTTCTAGAGTTATAGTTTGTTTTATTTACTATGATACTTTCATTTTTTTTTGATAAGATTTACTCTTCAAAGTTTATTGATATGACTGTATTAATCTATATAAAACATTAACATACTTGACAAAGAAATCGAAGTTATTACTTTTTATCTAAAGGCAGCAGTCAAATAAGTCATACTCGACTCTCCGACTCGCCGCAAAAGCACATAAATTTAAACCATTTGGGTTGAATGACTGAATCATTGCAAGAGCAACACTGACGGAAGCTGTGTTTGAGTTCTGAAGGCCATCACCGGCGACGGTACGGCCTTTCCCGTAGGAAGTACGTCCCGTTATTAATGAGAGGAGCCACCTCACCGATTAGTGTTCCCACCGGGTTGGCAAGATCAAACCACCATGCTGGAAGCAACTCAGCCTCAATTAAGAAGTGCCCCTTCCTCCATGGTTAGCAGTTAGATAAGAACAAACTATTGTAGACTGCTTAATCCTTTTTCAGTGATACTAAATTCAATGTTTTTATCAGAGCTTCAAAATATTATTAGAAATGTTCTGGAAAGGGTTCGCCATGCCATTGAAATTCGACTTAATCGGTCGAAAGGAGATAGAGTTATAAAATAAAATATTAAGTAGGATTTTATAGGTATATGCACTTTTTATTAGTTCTTGCATGGAACAAATATTTCTTAATCTCTTTATCCCTAAGAAAAAGATTTTGACATAAATTTCATAACATTTTTTGTCATATATTGAACAGGAGACAGTATTCGAATAAATTTTTGATTGGAATTATTCAAATGATGAATTAATTAATCAATTAAAATTAACTAGATAGGCTTAAGTTATTTAAAAGCGCTTAGATAAAGGCCAAAGAAACTAAAAAAGAGAAATGCAAATTATTTTGATTTAATAATAGAGGAATGTAGCTGTGGCAATTTGAATCAGATGCTTAAGAATTTAGCGATTTATTTGAAAAGAGTCAAAAAATTTACAAGTTGCTGTTATAATAGTGGAAACTTCATTCGCAAATTTGAATGGAAATTTCTGAACTGTATTATTTTCCGACAGTTTACTGAATATCTATTCCGTCAGTCTGTGTTCAAAAAAATGTATACATAATTGATGATGGTGTATATATTTTTAACAATAAGAATATGTTTTTTTAAATTTCTTTACATCTCACAGATAAATTTAAAACGTAAATGACGTTGAAAACCGCAGCCTTGTTTAATTGGAGCTGCTTTATGTGTGTGTGAGTGCATGTATTTTTGCCAAGTAAATCAGAAGAGCATCTTAATCATCTGAACAATCACAATTGGGTCTTTGAGACAGAACTCATTGAAATAAAATAGGAAATAAAGCATAAGCAAAATAAACATTATCATATGTTTATAGACAGCTTCAATATTCTAAAAGCTCAGAAAAAATTCTGGTAGAAGAAACTCTGACTCTTGTTCCATTTTTGTGTACTGAGTTAAAGTTTATATCGGATTGGCAAAGAATGAGGTAGCGGATAAAGTTTTAAAAAAATGGCTACTTGTTTCCTTATTAATCATTGAAAATTCCAAACAGAACTTTTAAAACTAAACTAAAAATAATTACGAAAATAAAGTAAATAAAAAATATCAAAATGAAAGCTTAGAAATTTCTAGTTTACTTGCAAGAGTTATTAATTTTTATGTAATTATTTGTCTTAATTAATTTAAGTCATTAACTAGTTTAAACCGATTTGAAAAGTTATATATATAATGATAATTTCTTAAACTTACATTTTTAAGTTTTCTAATTGGCAACAAAGTTTTGGAGCTCTACTGATTTTAAGATGGAATAATAATCAAAGTTCTACGTCAATCTTTTAAAAAGAATCTGCTGTCATAGAAGCGTACATAATAATAAAGAAATACTGGTAAAAGCAGATATAACTTTTAAAAACGCACCTGCTTTCAAAGACGCATACATAATAATAATAATGCAATACTGCTAAAAACAGATTAAAATAAAATTCTTAAACCGAAAATTTCCTGCGGCTCATAAGCTTTATATTTTTTTGCCCATAAATTTCGGAAATATCCAGACATCCTAATCAAAACAACATCATGTTCTCACATAATAAAAAATAAATTTCAAAGATTTCCGAGCATTAATGTAGAGAACGTTGTACTCATCCGTACGTGGCTATTGAACGTTTTAGTAAACAATAAAAAGCAGATACTCTGAGCAGAATTAGCTGGAATTATATATTATACTGGAACTTTATCTGTCGGGAATACCCTTGTATTAAACAAAATTTTAAAATCAAATTTTCCTTGGAATGTCACTTATATAATGAAATAAAGAGATTTTTGTCATGCGGAAACATTATGCAACACTTGACACTCTCAGATGAAGGTAATTAAAATTTCACCAACACGGAAACGACTGGATTGTGCATTACAATTTTCCTGATTTTCCAATTTTCCGATCTAGCATATCTAATTTCTATCTGCATTACATTCAGCCACTTCAGCTGAACATTAAGATTTGTTCAGTGCACACAGTTTTCCGAGTGTTGAATTTTAAATAGATTTGTCTGTAAATATATCTGAGAACGAAAGGCCAACGGTTTGAAATTGAGACCTTATCAGTTGAAATCTCACAGTATTTGTGCATACGTGCATTTTTAACTCAATAGTGGAGTCATTCAGATTGCTCTCAATCTGAACAAAAGTGTAAGTATTATCTTTCGTTAATGGTTTTTACCGATTAGTGGTAGAGGTTAACAAATAATTATCTTTTTTTCAAATGAATACTTCAACGTGTTGCCGCTTTTTTTATTTATAAACATTAGATGAAGCAAAAGCAAAAAGCTATTTAACTTTAGCATTATATGATTAACATCACATGAAACGCCCAAATATTATCATATGAGTATTTATTTTGTTTTGAAATCTTTAATTTGGCAATTAGCAGATATAATAATATATATGTCGCCATGGCTCGACTTAAGTCATTTTGTATTTAAGTGTAGGATAAAATGTGCAATTTTATTTAACGTGTAACATAGATTTTACCCGAATAGACATTATTAATTTTGCTTTAAATCGATATTATAAGCATTTCTTTTTTTAAATAATCCTTAAAATGTATTTTCTAATAAGAAATAGAAAATACTTTTAGGATCGACTTACAATAACCAATTTCACTAGTAGAAATTCATATATTAACTTTAAGTATTGATCTTGGATTGACGAAATGTTTATGAGTGTGATTTTATAATTAACAAACAAATATAAATTCTCACTTGTTAAGAAATTGTATTTAACTAAAATCTTGCAAATCTAAAAGAGGGATAAACTATGAACATAATTAAGTAGAACAACATCATTAAAAATAGAGATAATCAAATTTAAATTATACTTTATTTTCCACCTAGATATATGCTGACAATGATAAATCTGATATACTTGATATACCAATTTTGATTTATTTTTAATAGAATTATTTAAAAATATTGTATTTTACGAATTTATGTACAAAAAAGGGGGAAATATTTCATGAGAAGTCAATGCATCCAATTGAGTTACATAAAATTCAAAACTGAAAGTATATTAATATTATGCATATTCACTTTCTAATTTTTACAAACAGGTTATTTTATAGCTTTTAAAAATGTGATCGAGATTTTGACAATTAACTATCGGTGTTTGCTGATAAAAACTGATTGATGAAATAATTAACATCAAGAAATATGACATTTGCTGTCTATTTCATTGCATTTTTAAAATACTGCTCAAATTTTGAAGTACAAGCATTAGGTTTCTTGTATTCTCATTTCAAGAAATCCAAAGGAGTGAGATCCTGATCCTGTATAGGCATTCATTGTTATCTTTTTTTTTTCTTAAATTCCCAAAGGAAATGCGCTGAGGCTTCTTACTATTTGAAGCGTAAACCCTCATCTTTGAACATGAATTAAACACTAATGATACTTTTTTTTATTTTGTTAATATTCCTAATTGCTGTTATTGAATAGCGATAATTTTATTCTATTTAATGATATACTATTTATGAAAGGCACTGACTTAATATATCATAATATGCAAGGACATAGAACATAAAAATTTATTGCATTAATTAATTAAAAGCCCTCGGCAATTGATATTTATATTAATTAATTTTATTTTGGAAAATACTATGTATATTATTAATTTGTTATGTTATAACTATTTAAAATCTTATCTTATTTTAAAGGGTAAGCTATAATCTATTCCCGTGCGAATAACTCGAAAATGCTTTTTATATCCAATCAAACTACTTGTATACAATGATATAGCAATACAACTTATCACCAGATTGGTGCAACACGGTTCTTGGTCATAAATATATAAAATGCGTCTAAATCCAACTGATAATTTCTAACTATCAGATTCAAGAGTTGCTTAGGGTTGTTAGACTGAAGAGAGCGGGTAGGGGGGGGGGGCACAGTTAGCTAAATTAAAATATTGCTAAAATTTTCAAATAAATAAATTTGTATAGCGTACAAATTCTGGGAATTTCATAATAATTTGACGATTTTATTCAGAATTTAATTGTGTAATAAACTATCGATATATTATATCAATTTCATTTAATTATTACAGCATTTATTAAAATTGAGTGTCTGCTTAACTGATATAATTTGAAAATATCTATACCATTCAGTAAGGAATCATCTATACACAGCATAAAATGAAGTTTCCTG
The DNA here is from genome assembly GCA_026289955.1 of Argiope argentata. Lineage (NCBI taxonomy): Eukaryota > Metazoa > Arthropoda > Arachnida > Araneae > Araneidae > Argiope > Argiope argentata. The sequence goes on from JAOUZG010048486.1 coordinate 898,052, forward strand.
AAAGCGTTTGTCTATTAGGACCACAGAAACTCGAAACAACGGATATTAGAGATACTTATACCATTTTACGGAGCATTTATTGGGGGAGGTTTTAGTACATTAAAATCATATAAAGTACATTAAGTCATATAAAAAAATTTCATTAGTACATTAAAAATCATTAGTACATTATCATTACTAATGATTTTAATTAAAATCATTTAGTACGTTAAAATCATATAAAATAAAAAGGGGTGTTTTATTATTGCGATTTTAATTTATTCGCGCATGCGCGAAAACCTCAAACTACGCATGTGCAAATAGCAAGAGCTCTTGTAGGCATATGCGTTACATTTCTTTGTTTGCATCTGATTTTATTCAGGGATTCAAATCTCATCATGCCGAAAATAAGGAAATCCAACCTCGAAATGATCGTCAGTGTTTTGTTTATGGACATATCATACTTTTATCTTTGTAGCAGTCTAAATATTTTTGAATGTTTGCTATAAAAAATTTATAGGTACTTTTCTGTTGGCCGGGCACCAACGAGAAACCACCAAAGAAATTTGACAGTATTCTACATTATTTGGCGATTTTTTTTTGTTTTAAAATTGCTATTAGAAATTTGGCAGAATTCTGCATTATTTGGCGATTTTTTCGTTGGAGTCCGTCTAACGGAAAAGTACCATTTTTTGTTGCTGTTTTTGATACATTCTAAATATGTTTTAAAGTTTGTTTAATGTTGCGTAACATGCCTATGTCATACCGAGTGGAGGGAAGATTTAAGTTTAAAGCTAATGTTTCCTTTTTGGATGCTAGGGACAACGCCGTGCGAGTACTATTAGTAATAAGTAAATAATTAAATATTGGTATGTGTGTGTATTTTCAAAATAAGTGAATATAAAATAACAATTAATATGTTTTTAAGTTAAAAATATGATTAAATATGAATTTTAGTTATTCATTATTTTTTAACTAAATTATTTAAGGAAAGCTTCATAATATGCATCTAATTGCCTAAATCTGTCTCTGCCTGAATCAATCCGTAATTAGGTACGCAGCGAGATTCTATGAGACAATTGAAACTCGCTTCTTCTGGGACCTGCCAGCCGTTAATTGAGAAGCCTTAAAGGCCCGTTCTCGTGGCATGCGCATTTATAAGTTTGACATCTATCTCCGACTCGGTCCTTCCAATATAATGCGTCCATCTGCTGTTCCGATTCCCCGTTTCGTAAGCCGCGTCGCTGGCAGTTGCTCACGTGCCACAGAGCGCAACAAAAGGCAGGCAGCAAGTGAAAAGCTTAATGAAAATGGAGGAAACCTTCGAGCGTGCAGCTGCATCTCTGTCGCTTGAACTGTAAATCTGTCAGTTGCAAATGACCCTCAATCTTTTAAGGGAGAAAGCGAGATTCATTAAAATTCTCGACGGGTTCAAGTTGTGGAGGAATGCGGCGCAGAAATGGTGTACGGGATGAACAAAACAAATAAAGAGAGAAGCTTCTCTCCGGCGAGGAGATAAACTCACCTCGCGACCAGCTCAAGGCTGACAGGTGAACGCAGGTTGCCCGGATTGGCGCTCAAGCCCCGCGAAATTCGAACGAAATCCCCTCTGGTTTTTGGCTTCATTTTTAAATGAGCTTGTGAGAAGAAATTAATTTTTTATGTTTTCTATGATTAAAACACAGATCATTAAGTGTCAACATCAGTCTGTGGTGTTATTTCCTACGACTAAGACACAGATCATTAAGTGGCAACATCATTACATTAAGTTGCACAAAACATTCAGTAGCAACATCTTTTTATGGTGTTATTTCCAATGACTAAAACATAGATCATTGAGTGGCAACATTAATCTATGGTGTTATTTCCTATGACTAAAACATAGATCATTAAGTGGCAACATAAGTCTGTGATGTTATTTCCTATGACTTAAAACATCGATCATTAAGTGGCAACATAAGTTTGAGTTGTTATTTCCTAGGACTAAAACATAGATCATTAAGTGACAACATCAGTCTGTGGTGTTATTTCCTAAGACTAAAACACCGATCATTAAGTGGCAACATCAATCTGTGGTGTTATTTCCAATGACTAAAATATAGATCATTAAGTGGGAACATTAATCTGTGGTGTTATTTCCTATGACTAAAACATAGATCATTAAGTGGCAACATCAGGCTGTGGTGTTATTTCATATGACCAAAACACAGATCATTAAGTGGTGTAAATCTGAGGAGTTACTTCCTACGACTAAAACACAGATCATTAAGTGGCAACATCAGTTTGTGTTGTTATTTCATATGATTAAAACACAGATAATTAAGTGGCAACATCAATCTGTGCTGTTATTTTCTATGACTAAAACATAGATAATTAAGTGGCAACATCAGTCTGTGATGTTATTTCCTATGATTAAAACACAGATCATTAAGTGGCAACATCAATCTGGGCTGTTATCTACTATATCTAAAACATAGATAATTAAGTGGCAACATCAGTCTGTGATATTATTTCCTACGAATAAAGCATATATAATTAAGTGGCAATATCAGTCTCTGTTGTTATTTATATGACCAAAACACAGATCATTAAGTGGCAATGTCCGTCTGTATTGTTATTTTCTATGTCTATAACACAGATCATTAAGTGGTAACAACAGTCTGTGATGTTATTTCCTATGACTAAAACACCGATCATTAAATGGCAACATCAGTCTGTGATGTTATTTCCTATAATTAAAACACCGATTATTAAGTGGCAACATCAGTTTGCGATTTTATTTCCTATGATTAAAACACAGATCATTAAGTTGCAACATCAATTTGTGGTGAAATTTCCTATGACTAAAACACAGATTATTAAGTGGCAACATCAGTTTGTGTTGTTATTCCCAATGACTAAAGCCCAGATCATTAAGTGGCAGCATCAGTCAGTGGTGTTATTTCATGACTAAAACGCATATAATTAAATAGCAACATCAGTTAATGGTGTTATTTCCTATGATTAAAACACAGATAATTAAATGTCAACATCAGTCTGTGGTGTTACAAAAATAGAGGGCATCAGTGACAAAGCCTTATATTTACTTCTTTTTTATATTCTATGCTTAAAAAAGGAAATATGTTCACTAATATAATTTCTTTAAGATGTTTCTCTTCAAGACTACTCTGGACAATATCTGTGACCTATTTTTGACTCTTTCATATACTTAGTTTAAAGAAGACTTCCTCATATGCGTAGTATAGAGAAATTATAATAATCGCAAAAAAATCGATCTCGAGATTATGCCTATTCTCTATACTTCAGACTTTTCTGAATTATAAAAACACATTTTTTGGGAATTGTCAATTTTTCTGGTGGTTCGACTTTCTCGTGTACGTAGCATAGGAAAAATATAGTAATCCCCAAAAAATTCGTGTTCAAAATTTTGACAAATCTCCACGTTTCGGACCTTTCTGAATTCGAAACATTCTCTTTGAAAAATTTTCTTCAATCTGTCGGTCAGTTAAACATACTTTGAGCTGGTCGCTTAAAATTTGCTATGCTGTGTTTACAACAAGTTTGTATGTTTCTATCAAGTTTTGAGTAAAATCTATTAATGTTCTGTTTTGAGTTAAGTCCAACTGGGTGGATATTTGAATATAAATTAGCACGATAACTATAAAAAGAATAGTTCTGGATAGATAATATCTGGCTCTTAGATTTAATATCTAATGTGTAAACATCAGTCAAATTTTGAGCCAAAGCCAGAAACGGCTTGACTGTAGTTCGATCGACTGTCTATCGGTCTGTACTTTCAGAAACAAGTAAACGCAATGACTTAAATATATCAAATTAGGCATGGGGTTTTATGTCTAAAACAGAAATTTTGTGTCAAATTTCTGTTTCAATCGATTGAGAAAAGAGTGTCTAAAGCACTAATTCCATTTTCAAATACTAGTAACCACATAAGAGGGATTAATTACTGAAAACACTTACCAAGATCACCCGATAGATTCAGTAAAAATGTTAAATTTACGCCAAATGCTGTTTTTCGTAATTATTGAAAGCCAACTCCATGCAAAGCGCTCCGGCGTAACGTTTATTAAAAGGTATGTAAGAAAATTTTGGGGAGACAACCCCTGATGGTTACCTAATGTCACCGATATTGGAAAATGATGAACAATTTTGGCTGAGAAATAGAGTCCTTAGAAGTCCATTTAGAGTCTTTTAGCTTAGGTCACGGTGTCTTGGTGGTGAGGTCTCGGTTCATGAGTCGTAGGGTTTCAGGTTCAAAACTCTATTCCACTGAAGAACTGTCGTGTAAAGGTTCTATTGCACATTGAATCCACCATGCCAAACATACTTTTGCAGGTGTGGAGTGTTGGGGAGAAGGAGGTGTCAAGTCAGGTGTCGGCCTCGTCATCTGACAATGGTTCAAAAGTACGAGTTCTGCCCCAAAATAGCCCTAGCGATGTTTTACAACGGGACATTAGTATAACTAAAACTAAATAGCCTTCATTCAGCATACTAATCACAACACAATACCTATAATAGGTATTGATTCCGGAACGGTACCAGTCTAATGAGATCAATGGAGATTTCACACTTCCCACCTTTTCCAGTCACGAAGAAGAATACTGCTATGCGGCAGTCATTTTCATCGTATTTTAGCAAACAAACAAAGCTATAACAAAGCATAACAAAAGCCAGAGGAGATATAGATGTCTCAGGCTCCAGATACTTCAACTTTACTAATTTCTTAAAATAATTTTTCTGTTCTCTTTTGTCAGTTGCTTAGAGAAGGATGGTACCTTGAATTAATGCTAATTTTCCCACAAAACAATTGACAAACTTATGATAAATATATAGCCAGATTACTGTATAGATGAGGTACACAACTTCGGTAGGCATCCTGGCATAGGGGTAGCGCGCCTTCCGTGAGAGCGAGGCCTCCTGGGTTCAAATTACGACTCGAGTATGGTTGTTCTGTGCTTTATCTGTAAGTTGCTTCCCCTGTAAAAAGGACCATGCAAACGACTGGAATGATTAAGTAGCTAAGTAGTACACTTGAAACGAAAAAAAAAAGTATGGTACTACTACTACAAAAATGCAAAACACCGAACAGATGTAAAATTTGTTAAATTTCTAAAAGTAAAACCATACCAAATTTTAAACCAAATTCTTCAAGGGACTGACCTTTGACTAACTCTGTGTGCTAACTAAGTCGAATGGTACAATAAAGCACGATTTTCTCACCTGTGGAACTCAGAAAGCAAAAAAATCTGAACATTCATGCCAGTCAGAGCTTATTTAAGATTCATAATTTGTTACTTCTTTTGTAGAAGAGACAGATTAATAATTCTGGTGTGTGTGTGTGTGTGGGGGGGGTAATTAAGAAGGTTTTGTGTTGAGCACCCTATTGACTTCAAATTCTTTCAATGATTGCTCTTAAAAAACTGATTTTTTTTCTCATATGCGAAGTACAGAGGAAGTAATGTTATCATCAGAAAATTCGAACTCAAGATTTTGGAGGATCTTCTCTTTTCAAATCTTCCAGAGTCCGAAAAACTCATTTTTGTCATTATATTGTCTGTGAACATGATAACTCAAAAACACTTTGAGTTGGATGAATAAAATTTGAAATTTGGACTTACAATCAAATTTAGATTTTTAGTTACTTTAGTTTAGTTAATTAGTTAAATTTTGAATGAATGAAATTAAGTCAGTGGAAATCTGTCTGTCTGGCTGCTTCAGTGCAAATGAACTCGATAATTCAAAAACGCAACTAATTAAGATGGTAACATTTGGGGCGCGGACTTAGATATTTAGGATGCATATTAGGATTTATTTAGGATACATATTTTTTTAAAAAAAATTGAACCTAATCTTTTTAAGGTTTTATCGTCTGTTGGTCCTTACTTTTACTTGACTTTTAAATGTAATAACTATTAGGCAGAATGACGTAAATGAACGTAATTCGGTATGACGAACAACGAACTACTGCTGGGATTCCGTGTCAACTTTTGTTTTCATTCGATCTTCAAAAAGAAGCTCAAAGCACGTAAGTTCAGTAAAAATGTTAAATACACGTCCAATATCTGTCATTATAAAT
>JAOUZG010048486.1:914124-968944 GCA_026289955.1 Argiope argentata
CCGATAGAGAAGTCTCGTGATTGTTTTAAACTGGTTTAAACTGGTTAATGACTTAAATTAATTAAATAAATAAATAAAAAAATCTGCGAGGACTTTCTTGAGCCTTCTAGAATTTTTTGTGGTAGAATTGACGTTATCTAATTAACTTAAATAATGACCTATTGTCATCCCACTCTTTAAAAAAATATTTCAACAGCAGCATATAAATAAAAATATCTATTATATTCGTAATTCAAACAAAATATTTTGGAAAGAATTTAAAATCGCAAGCGATATTCTTTATTTTTATAATTAATCATATTTTTTTTCTTTAAAAACTCTTAACACTCTATTTTATTGCTAGAATTTATTTTTGAATAAAACAAAGCTATAATTAAAAATGATATCTTAAAGTTCATATCAAGAACGATTTTTAAGTCATAGATAAAAAATAAAAGCTGAAAAAAGACAGATGGCGTAAGAAAATAATCGCACATGTTATTTTGTCATTGATTTTCATTTTCCCGTTTCTTTCATAATAAAAAATTCCGATATGTAAAGAATGGAAATAAATTATGTATTAAAAATTAATGAATGAATTATAATACATCATTGCATTAAATATAGTATCAATACAATATGTCATGTCACTTATTTAAATTTGAAAATTTTTGACGAAAATATGCCGTTTAGTGAAAAAGATGAATATTTTATTCTATATAATTAAAAAAAAAATAACGATGCTTAAAACTATTGCCTAATCATTTGTAAGATTCAGCATCCCATTACAACGATTAAAAGATCCAACCAACCTTTAGCATTTAAAACTATTGATTCACTTCTGATTTCCACAGATGTTAATTTCCTTTTGAGTCAACAATGTACGTCATGTGTGAATTCTCTGTCCTTCCTGGAAGACATTGCCACCCCCAGAGGGGTCGGGCAATCGATAAAAATCTACGTCGAATGTTGTTATTTCCTGTTTACTTATTTGCATCCTGTCGTCCGAATGGCGCTCGCATCGTGTCCGCTTCCCCCTGTGCCCAAATATTCCCTCTTTTCTCTTTATTTGCTGAGTAATGTGCAGGATAATGCGATATTTGTCACAGTAATCAAACTTTTCCGATTCAAAATAGTGTGGGAAACATAAGATGCTCGTTTTCGGTGTTTACCGTTCTTTTTTTTATTTTATTAAATAGGGCAACTGCAGTTCCAAGTATTTTAATGATATCGATATTATACCAATACCATTAAATCACTTATGAATGTAGGTAATGTACTTATGAATGTATGTAAGATACTTAAGGTGACCAGGGACCTGTAAAATGTTTTTTTTTTTTGCAATTTTTACCTTAGCAATTTGAAATTCTACAGATATTATGATTAACACTACTGGAGATGACACGTAAAATTTTAAAGCATTATATTAATTTGCTTATGAGTTAGAGGGGGTTAATATAATAATATATTAGTTATAAATAAAGTTAATGAAAAATGTTCCAGGCACTCCAAATTTGTTCGAATTCTCTCCCATTTGTATTATTACTTACTCTGACCCTTTTGAAGTAAAAGTGGGGATTAATTTTGAAGTTTAAGTACGAAATACCAAAATTAACCAATATAATAACTCAAAACTACTGATTTTTTAAAAAAAATGTTTTAAGTAGATTTGAGTTAATTCATTGGTTAATTTTGATATTCCGTTCTTAAACTTCAAGATTAATCCCCACTTTTGCTTCAAAAGGGTCAGAGTAAGTCATAATAAAAATTGGAGAGCATTCGAACAAATTTGGAGTGCCTGGAACATTTTTCATTAACGTTATATATAACTAATCATTATTATATTAAGCCCCTAACTCATAAATAAATTAATATAATGCTTTTAAACTGTTATGTGTCAACTCCTATAGTATTACTCTTAATGCCTGTAAAATTTAAAATTGCTAAGGTGAAAATTGCAAAAAGGTCATTTTAAAGGTCTCTGTTCGCCTTAAGGTACTAAAGGATATCGTGTCAGTCTTATCAAGATGCAGGGTATCTAAAATGATACTCTAGCAATATACCATACCCTTTAGCAGCTACGTAATTTCCAAAATTACTATTGAAATTATGCGAAAATTAAGGAACTACGGATGCAGAGCGAAAAACTATGGAAAAACTGCAAATAAGTAAATAAAACCTCCATAAAGACAGTGTATCCGAAACTTCAGTCACAACCATAGAACTGATATATAAAAATCACTGTTTCAACTCTACGGTCACAACAGAGCGGATATTGAAAGTATTTTTAACATATTTAGAGGGTGGGGAATTCTTTTCTAGTATGATTACAAGAACACTCGAGTTGCTCCTCATAATAAAAAATGAGTTGATTACATTGTTAAACTATAAAATTAGGACTTTGTTGTTGTGTTGTGACTAATAGCACTTGCCGTGGACAAGCTTCCGCTGATATGGTCAACAGATTTAAAAACCTAAGAAATGCGTCTCTTTGTTTTACAAGTTGCGCCATCTAGGGCCAAAAGTACGACTTAGCTACTCACACGTCACAACCCTTTTTAGGGGACGGACTCCATTCATGCAAATTCATTCATACATCTCAGATCGTAATTTAGTCCTGCAACAGAGAACGATCACCTCTGACCCAGTACCCCCAGTGATATTACTCTAGATATGGAGGACTTTGCCACCACGAACAGATTTAACGAGAGCCAATCGCTACACACTCGGGGAATCTTTTGGCCGGTAAGCTTCGGACCCGTAACCTAAGAAGTACGAGTCCAACGCTTTACCAACCAGGCCATCCCGGCCCTAATTAGAATTTGTAACAGGACAACTTTTCCAGCTCGCCCCCTAGCGGTCACTTCCCAAAACTGCAGTCTGTGTTCTGGAGTCATGGAGTAAACATGATATTTTCCCCCAATTATTATACTTTTAACTAATTGTTTGTATTATTCGTATGTCAGTGTATTGTAATTTGTGTGTTATGTCCTTTAATGTTTATTAAAAAGATTTATGTAAATTTAGCTTCTTCCTTTAAGAGTTCTGTTTTTCCCTAGCAGGAATAGTATTTGGCGCCCAACGGTAACTCGTTTTGTTCACGGCTACAAAAATGGCTCCCCAACGCGCGGCCCGAACGTTTTTCACCCCACTGTAAACATCCATGTTTAGACTCCAGAGCAGAGGCTCGCTTTCCTTTTCAGGTTATTATAGCAAATTCATCCTGTAATTTTCGCAATTCAATCCTGAATTCTATGCTATTTCCGTCCTGGAATTGATGCATATAAACCTTCATCCCAAAGCTGTGTTTTGTTTGGTGATAAATCTTCAACCGAAGTTAGTTTCTCAGCGAAGAGTGTAAGTAACTTTTCATTTTGTTGTCGTCAATCCTGACGCGTATTGAATTGTGAATGAGTACTGAAGAATTATTACAAATATTATTTATGCTTTGTTTAATATCGTATTCATAAGCGATTTATAAGAGGAAAAAAAACATTTTTTTCCTTCAATTAATTTTTTTGTTTACTTTTATAAAATTCTATATCATATCAACGTCAGATCCTGATGTATATAAAATTATGAATATTTGTTGTTGAAGAGTTAGTATAAATAGCATTGATGCTTATTTGCGTTTATAAAAGTAGAAAGAACCAGTGTTTTCATTAAATATTTCCGACCGGAAGTGACTGGTGAAATTATTTCTGCTTTCTCTCTCTCTCTCTTCTTTTACCAGCAAATGAATTTTTAAGTAGATTAAAACTTTGAAAGTGTTCACCGGAAATAAAAAGCATTCTTTTAATTTGTGAATTGAGTATACCAGTCATATTAAATTGAAACTAATCATATATGTTCAAAGAAGTGTTGCTGAGTTTTGTTTTTAGAAGAAAAATACTAATACATATTCAGTTATTGTGTAATTTTATTTTTGATTATATGTGTTTTCGGAGGGATTTCTAACATTTTGAATAGAAGAGTTTTATTTCTTTTTTATTTCAAATATTTCATTGTTGTATTTTATTGCATAAATATAGCGTTTTAATATTATTTCTGCATGGTATTATTATGTCATTTATAATTTTAGTGCAAGAAATATGAAACTTAGTTGAAATCTTATTTAAGTACAGGCAAATTTCATTACTTTCTAAATGATAAAACTTGAAATTGCATTCTTATTTTATTCTAGTAAATTATAAGTCATAACTTTTCTTTGATATTCAGTGAAAACTTTTAATTATATTTTGTCTTGTCAAATGAATGCTTATATACATTTTTTTTCATCATAAAATATTTGGCATCATTTTTTGCTTGCAATTGATTCGTGATAGGAATTGAAAATTTGTTTTAAGTGTAAATACATTTTTGTACTGAGAGTAAATATATAAATTTTTGCTTATCAATTATAATTTTGCAATTGATTGCACTGTAAAAGAACTCATTTATACTCCTTCACTGGTTCCACTTTGATTCATTCAGACCATGGCTTTCCTGGCTCAGTGCACAATAGATGATCTAAAAGCTCTAGCAATGGATCTTGGAATCGAAGTGAGAAGCGATATGACGTTCTTAAGAATAAAAGACCTCATAACTAAAAGTACATCATATGATGCTAATTTCTGTAAAACTCGTCTTGCTTTTATACAAAAGAAAGCAGAAGAGGAAAAAGCTGTCGAAGCTCAACGCGTCGAAAGGGAACGTGTTTTTGAGTTAGAAAAATTGAAAATTCAGCTTGAAATGCAAACAATTTCTCAAAAGGAGACAGTTCAAGATACTGATCAGCATAGAATGGATATTACAAAAGTTGTCCCAAGATTTAACCCAAAAGAAGATGAAATAGGACTCTATTTGACAATATTTGAACGTCAATTAAGATTCTTAAGCATTCCAGAATCAAAATGGATTCCTTATTTGATAAGCTCATTGCCTATTGAAATAGCACAGCTTATTGCGAGAGAAGACGAGGAAGATTCACAAAATTACATTAAAGTTAAAGAAATGCTTCTTAAACGATACCGATTAACTGCGGATCGTTTCCGACAATTATTTTCTCAACATAAGAAGAGCCCAGATACAACTTGGAGAGATTTCTACTTTGAAATATCAGCATATTTTGAGGGTTGGATCACAGAACTTAACATTAAAGACTTTGAACAGCTTAAAAGTCTAATCATTAGCGACCAAATTAAGAAAAAAGCCCCACCTGATCTTAAGGAACATTTTCTTGATTCATGGGCCAATTGGAACCAGCCTTTAGAACTAGCAGAGAAATTGGATTCCTATGAAAATAACCGCCAAGGTTCTAAGAAACTGTCAACTTCACATAACAAACAAAATTTTAGAAGTGACTTCGCAGTAACAGAGAGAAGGTCTAAGTTCCCTACCATATCAAGAGAAGACAAACAGGAAAAGACAGCGAGAAATGTATTCTCCAGGAAGACAAACTCTATCCCAGAAAGAAGAGCTGTCCAATGTTATGGATGTGGAACACCGGGTTATATACAATCTAAGTGTCCTACCTGCTCAGCTTCTAAAAGTGAAGTTAAAGCGTCTGTAAACAGAATGGATTTATTTACTCTTGAATCTGTAATATCGCCTAAGAGTTTGATTGTTCTCAAAATTTGTGGAGTAGAATCTGCTGTATGTGCCGATACTGGTGCATCTCACTCTATTGCTGGAGAAAAGTTGTTCCATATGCTACAAAGCAAAAAAGTAAAATTTGAATCCAAGACGTTTTCTTTGACACTCGCTGATGGAACACAGAGAAACGTAGCTGCCTTGACTGCGATTGTAAATCTTGAGGTCGAAGGTAAGGTGATACCGACAGAATTAATTGTTTTACCGGAAGCAAAGGGAAACAGAACACTCCTAGGGACAGACTTTCTCCAGTCTGCTGGAATTGTTCTTGATGTTCCCAATGGTAAATGGCATTTTTGTGAAAAACCTCAGATCCAGTATTCTTTTTACAAGGTACCTCCCAACAATGAAAATTGCTTTGTTGCCGAATCAAAAGAAAAGATTCCTGAACTGTCCAGTTCCAGTCAAGCTCCCGAAACTTCGTCTAATATAAATCTTCGAAGTGACGAGGGTAGGCATCTAACAAAAGAACAACGTGACCAGTTAAACAGCGTACTACAAGAGTACAAGAGTTGCTTCGAACCAGGGGGAGAACCAACGCCGTTTTGTGAACACCGTATAAATACTGGAAATAATCCACCGGTTGCAGAACCACCTTATCGCATGAATCCTGCGAAAAAGGAATTGCTAAAAAAAGAATTGGACACTCTCTTGTCTGACGTTATAATTGAAGAATGTGAATCCCCGTATGCCAGCCCTGTCGTACTGGTTTCTAAACCTAATGGTAGTATGAGACTTTGTGTGGACTTTCGCAAACTTAACGCTATTACTGTTGCGGACACGTATCCCCTACCACGCATGGACGATTTGCTCACAGAAGCTAAGTCAACCACTTATATGTCAACTATGGATCTCAAATCGGGATATCATCAAATAAAAGTGCATGAAGCTGATCAAGACAAAACAGCTTTCATTTGCCCATTTGGAACGTACAAATATTTGCGCATGCCTTTTGGACTACGAAATGCACCTGCAACATTTCAACGCCTGATTGACAAATTTATAACAGGTCTAAAGAATGTTTTTGCTCTATCTTATTTAGATGACATTATTATTTTATCAGAGACTTTTGATAAACATCTGAGCGACTTACGAGCTGCTCTTGAAAGACTTTCTTTGTTTAAACTACATGCGAACAGAGAAAAATGCCATTTCGCTTGTGATCGCGTAAAATATTTAGGTCACTGGATAACATCAAATGGAATAGAAGTTGATCAGGAGAAAGTATCCGCTATTCAAAGAATTCCTGTTCCAACTAATGTGAAAGAAGTCCAGTCCTTCTTGCAAACTTGCTCATGGTTTAGAAGATATGTTCCAAACTTCGCAAATATTGCAAGGCCTCTTAGCAATCTTACTAAAAAGAATGTACAATGGATTTGGGGTCCTGAACAACAGGAAGCATTTGAAACCTTGAAGAAAAGATTAATGACACCTCCCGTGTTAAAACAACCAGATGGATCAAAGCCATTTCGTATCCGAACAGATGCTAGCAGTTATGCTCTTGGAGCTGTCCTTACCCAAGGAGAAGGTCCAGAGGAGCATGTTATTGAATATGCCAGCCGCCTTCTTATTCCAGCGGAGCAGAATTACTCAACTACAGAAAGAGAAGCACTAGCAGTAGTTTGGGCTCTTGAGAAATTTCGTGGTTATGTCGAAAACCAAGAAATTATAATAACAACTGACCACCAGCCTTTAAAATGGCTTATGAGCATCAAGTCGCCATCAGGTCGTTTGGCAAGATGGGCACTTCAGATCCAATCTTTTTAATCCCAAAATCGAATATACGCCTGGTAAGTCAAATGTCCTTGCAGACATGTTGTCTAGGCCTACTAATTTAAATGAAGATGTCCCTTGTGACGTATTTGCAGTATCAGCTGATTTCCCAGTAAGAGGGCCAAGAGACATCCGAGAAAAACAGTTGAAAGACGAAGAATTAAAGAAGATAATTGACTGCTTTGAAAGTAGTTCAAAAGATGAGAATTTTGCTAACTGGACAAGCCGAGGTTATTTAATGAACCAAGGTATTCTGTATCGCTATTCACCCGAAGTAGAAACAGAAGAAGCACAACTCGTAGTTCCTGTTCAGGAAAGAGAGAGAGTTTTGCAAGAGTACCATGATGCTCCAACAGCTGGACACTATGGGGCAGAAGGGACTTACAATAAAGTCGCCTGCCGATACTATTTTCCAGGAATGCGGAAATATATTGCGGAATATGTTAGAAATTGTCCGGATTGTAATCGTTATAAACCGAGTAATCAAAAGCCAGCCGGTCTTCTGAGAACTCCAGTATATGCACAGAGATTTGAAACTCTTGCTATTGATTTGTTTGGTCCTCTTCCTGAGACCTCAACTGGTAAGAAGTGGATTTTTCTCGTAGAAGATACCAGTACAAAATGGGTGGAGTTGTTTGCTCTTAAAGAAGCAACATCAGTAAACTGCGCAAAAACCTTAGTCGAAGAAGTATTCCTAAGATTTGGACTTCCACGTAGACTTATCAGTGATAATGGTTCACAATTTGTCAGTGCTGTAATGCAACAAACTTGCAATTTTCTTGGCATCAAGCAAGACCTTATTCCTCTGTATCATCCCCAATCCAACCCATCCGAACGTAAAAATAGAGATCTCAAACCCCGACTTGCCATACTAGTCAGAGATGAACATGACACTTGGGATGAAAAACTACCAATGATTCGCTTCGCACTAAACACCGCCAAATGTGAAACAACCGATCACACAGCAGCTTATTTGCAATTTGGTAGAGAATTAAGAACAACAGATGATGTCACACACGACTTAAGAGCCCTGATTGACAATGATAATTTCGTAGCTGAGATAACCCCATATCTCAAACGGTTTGCTCGTTTAACTGCAGAGATTAAAGATCACGTCGGGCAAAAGCAAGACAAGCGTAAAGCTTATTACGATCGTCGACGACGACAAGTTTTCCACATGCCAGGTGATCTAGTATGGGTGACATTGCATCCTGTTAGCAAGTCACAAAATAAGAAAAGTCGCAAATTTATGCCCAAGCGGGAAGGACCTTATTTAGTGGTTACTAATCGTTCACCTACTACGTATGACATTGCTGACCCAGCAAAGCCAAATGAAGTCCTTGGGACTTACCACAGCTCAGCCTTACGAGCCTATGAACTTCCAGTCGCTAGAGACAGTGGAACTGTAGTACCTCTCCGGAGACGTGGCAGACCAAAGAAGTTATGTGCTGACTCTTCGCCGAGACGTCGTGTGAGCCAGAGGGGGAGTCTGTAACAGGACAACTTTTCCAGCTCGCCCCCTAGCGGTCACTTCCCAAAACTGCAGTCTGTGTTCTGGAGTCATGGAGTAAACATGATATTTTCCCCCAATTATTATACTTTTAACTAATTGTTTGTATTATTCGTATGTCAGTGTATTGTAATTTGTGTGTTATGTCCTTTAATGTTTATTAAAAAGATTTATGTAAATTTAGCTTCTTCCTTTAAGAGTTCTGTTTTTCCCTAGCAGGAATAGTATTTGGCGCCCAACGGTAACTCGTTTTGTTCACGGCTACAAATTTTAAAAAGGTGGAATAATTGTTGATAAATAAAACGTTGTTGTAAATAGCTAATAAATGCTAATAATTGTTTAATCATCAAAATCATTTTTGTTTCTTTTAAATTTCTTCAGCTACACACATATAGTTAAGAATAAATATCCTTTGAAATTTTTGTATAATGTTTAAAAATATTTGTTTTAAAATTAATTATTTATTATTTTTATAACTACAAATGGTTTTTAATTTAAATTAAATACTTGTTTTAAAATTAAATAACTTTAAAATTAAATTGATTATAATTCTTAAGAAATTTAAATTTCTTTATAATTTTAGCAACAAGAAGTATTACCGATGATTAGATAACTGACGTTACTGAATATGCAATATTATTAAGATATAGGGCACTTAAAATTATATTGTATTAATATTTTGAAAATACTTGACTATTAAAAAGGTATTATTAAAAAAAGTTGCATTAAATGATATTGTAGCAATATTTATGTTTATGTTATATAATATATTTATAATATAATTCTTCTTTAATACTATCATTTTTTCTTATTTTAATATTTTCCAATTTTTGGAAACGAATTAAATTTTGTGAGATACTTTTAAACATGGAATATTCAGCATTTCGAAAGTTCTTGTGTCTGGTATTACTTAAACGCAATAAAATGCGCAGCTTGATTTTCTTTGGATTTAGCATAAATATTCCTGTTTCGAAAAAAAAAGACCCTCGACTTATGAATGGAAAAAAAATGTCTGATATGTAATGATTTTAATTTTTAAATTCTCTTTGATGAAGGTGATCTTTTTAAAGGTTTCATTTCTTAGCGAGTTGTATCATAGAAACACTTGAATCATTTTGACAATGGCAAAGTGTTTAGCATAATTTTGCCATAACTGATAAAAAGACGTAATTTTTTGAATGCAGCTGCAATCAAAAATCTTCCACAAATAATTCGCATTTGAAGAAAAGAAAGCGTTTGCTAAATCTGCGATAAAGATAAGTTAATTTGCAAAAGCACAAAAAATATTAAATTTTATGAGAAAGAAGAGATGCGAGATGTTTTCCTCACAAAACTATGTTTTATGCAGCTGAAAGAGATTTCCATTAAATTAATTTATCTGAAAAAAAATTAGTAAATGTTGTGCAATTGTATAGCTTATTTTGTATATATATATATATATATATATATATATAATATACACATTCATATTTCTAATGTTGATTTGTATCTGTTTTATTATTAGAGATAATTTAAATCGCACATTTATTTTATTATTAATATTCTTTTATTGAAGTTCAGTAATTATGAAACAGCAAAGTAAAAATGTTCAATTGCTTTTAAGAATTTAAACTGAGCTTAAGCCGTTTTTATGAGCAAACCATCTAATAATATAAAACTTTTATCACAGCCATAAATCTATGTTTTATATTTCTATTGTAAACATAAGACAGCGAAATATCTTATTCCTATTGAAAAAACAAATCTCATTCATAAAACATGAACCGTTGCTTCCAGCTAGAATTTAATGGCTTAGACGGGGGATTGTCTCAGACATTCTCCACTGTCGGTGTCGCGAATTGAAAATTTCTTTGCTATTTCACTTTAGTTTAAAAAACAGCTCGTTATCTCGGAAGAGCAAAATAAATAAAAATGTAAAACCAGAATTATGAATAAATTTTTTAAAAAAATATTGAATTTCAAACAATTAGTTTTATATTTGAATGAAATATCTTAAAGCAGTACAAACTTGTTTCATTGTTTTTATTATTAAATATGGAGAAAAAAAAACTTTTGGTAGAAATTTCTGCCACATTTTTTTTCAACCATAATTTTACTATCTTAAATTCACTTAAAGTTGTGAAAGCATTTACAAAATTTCTGGTCGTTAACGTCCTTTTAAGAATATATTCTGTGGCAATTTAAATATTTGTTAAATGAATTTATAAATTTATGATTCCGGCGTCCTGTCTTCAGGGTAGTGCTTTTTCACCACGACCTGGACCTCCCGGTTCGGGCATGGTTGTTCTTTTGTGTTCTATCGGTGAGGTGCGTGAATGGGCCCCTTTGCAATAAGGGGTTGTGCCAGTGAATGTGAATCATGAAGTAGCTAAATAGTACTCTTGGCTCTAGTTGGCGCCACTGAAAAACAGCCGACGCTCAGTCGGCTTAAAATCGCTGATGGAAGTCCATGGCAAGTACAATTAGTAGCAAAAATAAATGATGCATGAGTTTTATATGAATTTGTGATTAAAATTAAGGTTTCTTTTTAAATAGTCAGATTTCTCGGTTTCCCAAAAATACAGGAGGGCCATAAAATAACTTTCCCTATTTGCAGACATATGTAGCTAAAATTAATGAATGGAACATAGCAAAATTTTCCTATGAAGATGATAAACAAAGTACTAATCAATTTGTACTTTGGCATATAAGAATTTAAATTATTAGGTTGGATGTTTGATACAGGTTTATATTTAGAAGAGTTGGCTGTAATGCACCATTTTTTATCATTTGAATGAAATGCTATTAATGTCAGTAGAAAAGTTTCAGTAAAAAGTTGTTAAGTATTAAAGAAACTTAAGCAATAAGATGTCGAACTTATAATACCTTAATTAGGTTATGAATAGTTTTTTTAAAAGTGCAAATTTGGAAAAAAGCTTCTACTTTTTAAAAATTATTGTACAATTTTTAGAGTTCCCCTTGAAAAACTTCTTGTATAGAATTAAATAGTTGCTAAAAATTTTGGTTAGATTAATGTATAATATTCTTAGCAAATCCAAAATTTGTCATTTTAAAAATGTTGTTCAATTATTTCATGTGGTAGCAAAACAAATTATTATTTTTTTAAAGCTGAAATTAAATTTGAAAACTAATAAGAAATTACAATAATAACTCTTGAAGAATACTTAAAAGTAGATTTCACAATCATGTCGGTCTTTGGAAAATCAATTCAGATGCGTTGATTGAGACAAAAAGCAAAACTCTAATTAAATCTTTAATCCTGCCAATTAAAAGCGACAGATATGATATCATTTTGGGATCGTAGAGCAACATTTTAAAAATTGGATATTAAATTTTTATCGTCGAATTCTACAAGATATAACGTTCTTAAAGGTAGTTTTCAACACCTTTTTCTATTTTTTTCAAAGTTAATTCCAACTCTAAAATCTTTGCCAGCACTTTCTTCTATATAACACGTACTTTAACAAAATTCCAAAAATTTATCCAATAAAAAAATTAAGAATTTTGTCCCCTAAATTTGCAATTTGTAAATAGTTGTGACTATTAATATGCTATATACCTTTTAATATTTATTAAAATTCAAGGCCTGTTTAGAGCTCTTTCTTTAGAGGTAACCTTTAATGTCAAATCTATTATTTTGTATTTTGGCGAATCTATACCTTTCCTTTCAAACACTGGAATATAAAAAAAATACTAGAAATCCTTTCTTGGCAGGAATTTTCTACAAATATTAGCATAACGTACTATTTTCAATTTTTGCTGCGTATTTGGATGTAGAATTATTTATAATTCAGTCCTTGAATTTTACTGCGCAATTCAAAAATGCTTTTAAAATTTGATTCCTCTTGTTGTCAGGGACAAAGAGTAACATAGAACTGTACCTGATAAAATAGTCAGCATTCCATTGCAATGATAAATTTGTCCTGCTATCTACCAGTTTAAAAAGATTTTTAGACAATTTTAATGAGATTTTGAATGATCAATTTTTAACTTATGAAATCTTACCTTCTAATTTCTTTTAAACGTATTTCGCGGCTGTTTTGCACAAATTATAAATCATTCAATTTCAAACTATAAAAAGAATACAGCTATTTGATTTGAATGTAGACTAATTCAGCATTTTTAAAGTGTTAAGTTTTTAAAAAATGCACAAATGCAATTTTGCTTAATCAATTGAAATGTTACTGCAATTTAGATCATGCAGCAATACGGAAATGCAAACCAAGATAAGATTAATCTGGAGAAAGACTTTCATTTTCCTGTTTGATATGTATTGTGAGATTAAATTTGTCAACATTAAATAAATTCACATTTTGAAGTTATTTAAAAGCCATAATCCTTTACTGTGATACATGTCCTACATGAGAATGAAGTATAAAATCTGTTTCATTATGACGAGGTGCACTTTCGATTGATTGAGTTATATCTAGGCTTCAATTATAACCTACTATTGATATAGATTGAGTTGATAAAATCAACCCGAAGAATTAAGTTGGCAAATAATTTTAGAAATCAAATAATTAGCTGAATAATCTCTAATAATCTTAATAATTCTTAAGAATTTGTCTTATATGAAATAGTTTTTGAATAAAACCCAGTACATGCAATATTTCATTAATTTTATAGTGAATTGTTCTTAACCAGTCAGCTAGTTTCAAACTCTTGAAATCCATAACGTCCTTATGATATATTTTTTTAAATTTCTAAAAATATATTGTTTTTATAATTAAGAATAAAATTAAAGAGCTTAAATTGTTGGAGGTATTTGTAATTTTCATTATAGTTGTATTTATTTTATTATTTTTGTTCTCGTCTTCTTTTTTGGTTTCGTTGTGTTGTCTCTGTATTCCTTTATTATAATTGAAATGTATGTAACTGGCGACTAATGTAATGTTTAATTAATATATATAGTTAGCAGCGGTTGTTATGTTTATTGGCTTGAGCGGCATTCTCTAAAACCTTTTCTAAAATGGAAATTAAATTTATTTGCATTTTTAGAAGCTTATTAGTTTGATCTGAAACGATCATAAATTAAGAAAATTCATCTTGGTTAACACACATCCTACTGAGCATGTAATGCCTGGTTTCTGAAAATATATTAAAGAAAAATCGAATGATAAGAGTGTGCAAGACAGAAATGAAAACTCCCCATTTTTTTCTCCAAAAAGACAAAATTATTCTGCAAGAATTTCATAATAATAGATATTTTTTTAATATTATGAGGCTAATTTATAAAGGGACAAGGGGCTGTTAGCTAAAAAAATAACCCAAAATTTCTTTTATACTTTTCCCCATTTTTTAAAAATTTATTCTTCATTTTTTTTGTAACATTGATTAAGAAATACCTACCAGAAACTAAGAAAAAAGAAAAGACATCGGTAACTATCATTTTGTGACTTCACGTATTCTCCATCCTGTTTTTTACAGTGATTAAGAAATAACAGAGAGTATTTAATAAAAATAGGCATCAAAAATAACAAATAAAAAACATCATTTCAAAAGTTTTATCATGTCAGAACATGATGTTGTTTTTGGGATGAGGTTTCTGGCGTCAACAAAAATCCGTAGGCGAAAAATAAAAATTTTCTTATCTGCACGAGCATCTAAAAAAATCATCTTTTAATAAAGCGTTGCCATTGCATTTACAAAAGCTCTGATTCAAAAAAATAATAATTACTACAGCAAATACCCCCCCCCCAAAAAAAAATGTCATTTTGGGCACGGGATTAAATGAAATGAAATAAATATGAAATGTGATATTTTTTAAACAATCAATGCGAGACATAGTTTTTTTTTTGGATCGTTTGCAATACTAAGGTGACTCATTCAATGAAATGATTAAAATGAATAAAAATATCATTTAACTTGCACGAGCACGTGGTGCTTGGCCGTTCAAGAAATGATGTTTTGACATGATAATTCAAATATACATAGCATATTTCGTTTTAATCTTTATTTTTATTTTATATACGCGACTTGTCTCAGCATCCCTATACAAACAACTAGTCACAACGCTTCGAGATATCCACTTCTCGTCTCCCATTCTTTTCAGCAACCATATCTTTCGCGCATATGAAATATTTTTATGTGGTGCTTGTGGATTAACACCACAAATCATTCTTGGCGAAGCGTTTGGCGAACATCTGGCGATGACAGGTTCCTGATCGTTGGCAACCCTAACCACTGACCCCAAATGGTAGGGGGCGGTGACAGGGACAACTTATACGTATGTAGTGTGTATATACATATATATTTATAAATACATTCATTTTTTTTCCTTTCTTTATCTGTTACTCTACCCCCAGATAGCAATCAAGAGGGACTTTTCGGTAACATCCTGACATTTTCTGCACCGTGGCAGGCTGCCGCGACCATCTCTTCTAATGGTTTTCCACTAGACTGCTTGACGCCTACCAGAATGCGTACAGACACAATGGCGAACGAAATTCTTCTCTTTTTCCTCCATTTTTTGTGGCCAAATGTTTCGGCATTTTCGCTGATGGCTTGCCAAGTGCCAGAGTCGCTAGCCTTGACATTCCCAAAGTGGTGTTGGATGGTTGAGTCTGCTGCTGAGAGGGGTAAAGCACGCAGCGTGAGGTTTTTTAATTGCGATGTTTCTTATGCCAGTAAGAGACTCTGAAGATATGTTTTTTTTGTCTGCTTGAAACACTTATTTTGTTTATTTATTTTCTCTCTCCTTCTTTTTGGTCTTTTCAGGTGTGTTTTCTTGGAACAGACTGCGTGCCGTCTGCGTCGCACTTCGGAGAAGAATGTGACGCGTGTTTGCAGTTTTTTTTTAATATTTTTTTTTCAAATCCCTCCTTCTCAGTTCTTAAAGTTTCATGTTTCTCAATAGCGCGAGTCAAGTGTTTTCAGGAAATGCTTCAGATGACTTCCTTAAGATTTAATTTTACCACGCAGAACTGTGATTTATTTATTTATTATTATTTTATTTTATTTGACTCGAACACTTAAATCGAATTTAACTGGAGGGTTCGGTGTTAAGTGTTTATCGAGATTCAAAAGTGACAGGATTGGTTTAAAGATTTCGTAACTTCTGTGTTTAAAAATGCTGTTTGAATTTTCTACTTGTTTTTTCTTTCCTTAAAAGCGTGGTACTTACCAAACATCTGGTTTTGCATAAGAGAATTTCTTAATTTTTTAATTTGATTTTATTGTATCTGGTTAGATATAATATATTCAATTAGTGAATCTGGTTAGAATAGATTGTATCTAACCAGATTCCCTTATAAGAATTTATTGAGATTGAGACTTTTTCAGAGAATAAATAAGAATTATAACAAAATGTCCTTTACAAGTCGTTTTCATTATACTGATAAAGGGCTTCGTTTATATAAAGCAAAGCTACAATTATATATTTCTCCTTACTTCTGAAATGCACAATTTTTTTCCCACTTTAATTATTTTTCTATTTTTATTACAGATGAAACTTTATCTTGAAAGTGAAAAGCACATTTTTTATATATATTATGTAATTAATTTAAATGAAAATATAAGTTAATAAATTAAAATGTTAAGCAAATATCCAACGCATTTTTAAATGGATTCTCTTGAAAAACTTTGAACCTATTGTGTTTGTCAAAATAATGGCGAAGAAACTTTTAATAAACTTCATGTGATTCAAAATACTGTATTTAATGCATGTAGACAATGTGATACAAGTATATGAGTCGAAGATTAATTTTTTTTAAATTTAAACCTTACTATAATAAGCAGATAACTAGTAAAAAATAAAAAAATGCGCAATTAATACTCAGGATATGCAAGAAAAGTATCATCTTTCTCAATTTTGTAAAACATTTTTTTTTTACTCACTACCATGCCATAGTTAACTAATACTACCTTAAACAATTATTACTTTTAAATAGATTTTCATAGTAGTAATCAATTTTTAATAATCAATTTTGTTTTTAATGGTTCAATAACACGGTTTTTCATTTATACGCTAGTTTATATCAATCTCATGAAAGTTTCCGTAACAGTATATTGATAAACAGTCTGAAATGATTTTAAGTGCAATCGTCCCACTGTGAAATGAATTAAATACTTTCAATATTAATATTACGATTTAAAAGAGAATCAAGGATTAAGTAGTATTTTTTTTAGATTAATACAATTAAACTAAATTCTTAAGGTCAAAATATACAAATAAGAATAAGCAATGAAATTTTATGATTAGAATTTTTTTTCTTTATCATTAATATTACGTTGTTCCAATGAAAATATTAATTTTTAATAGTTTACTTTTTTAATTTTAAGTAGAATTTATTTTATAATGCACTCTTTAATTTTTTACCCTATTTGCGGAGCTCATATAATTAATTTTGGACATTGGTATTTTATTGTCATATTATTTTTTTATGAAATGGAAAATAAATAAATTTTGTCATTGATTTTCATGAATCTGTATTGAGGTCATGAAAATGCTATAGTTATATTTGACTTCTAATCAATTAGTTTTTTCAGGAAATGAATTCAAAATAAATTTATTTGTAAAGTTTAAATGCGAAATTTCAACAAAAATATAATTACCTAACCTCCCATAGTGATCAAATTTTGTCCCGATTTTTGTCATTTAAGACTGTTAAAACATGAATATATAATGATTTTTTTAAAAAAATTATTCCTCTATTATTGCTATGACTAAATAAATGAACTCATTCTATGCAATTTATTCTATGGATACAAATTAAAAAGTGGAATCCGAAATAAAATGAAAATCCTAGTCTAAAATTTTATTAATAATAATAAAAGTAAAAAACGATTCAATTTTCTTTTTATTTTCAATTTTTTTAAAAGCATGTTAAATGCTATAGTGGATGAATTTGAATCGCAACAAATTAAAAAAAAACATAATTACGGATACTTCTTATTACCAAGTTTGAATAATATCATTACAGGAAGAAAAAAAATAACGAAAAGCTTTGTTTAAAGCATCACTGGTAAAGCTGTACTTTGAAACAGCATGTGATTAACTTATCAGTTTGTAACAGTTTCTGATTTTGTACTGCATTTAAAAATTTACGAAAAATGAAGAAAAAATAGTACACAATTAAAATGTATATTACTAAAAAATTTGTGGATTAAAAGATAACATAAGATTTGTTTTTATGAAATAATAGTTTTGGCATTTAAGGTCATGAATTTCCGTTGGTAAATCATAGCAATTACTGGTCTGATGAAGGTTAAGTCTATTTTCGTACTGGATTAAACTTTTTCATTGATATTTATTTCCTGATTTCTTTTACATCGTCACTCTTCTGACTGAATGGAATTTTTGGTAACATAGTGATCTCTTTCCAAACCATTATTAATAATAATTGGGACTTAAATTAGTATGCAAAGTGTTAAAGGAGCGTAGCTGTAAAAATATTTAACTAAGCTGCATAAAATGTTGGCATAGAGGTTAGTTAATATTTGATTGTTGTCAATCGGCAATCTATTCTTATTATAAAGATGAATTGTTATATGTGTGTGCTGGGGTTCTATCGATTAGATTGCTAACTGATTTGAAGGGGGGAAAACTGATTGAGAAAATGTATTAGTGTTATAAAAATCTAAATACGACTATTTTAGGAAAGCATGTGGTTGTAGATTACTTTATTAGCTGTCTCACGAAAATGCATTTATCTGGACTTGAAGTTTGATTGAGTTAGCTTACAATTCCAGAATTAATCGGCTTAAAATTATGAAATAGTCGATTTTCCTAAAATAATGGTATTTAAAGTTAAACGTTTAGATCAGATTTAAAGACAGAAGATTGAAATGATTTGTGATTTAAAAACTGAAATGCCATCTTTATTTCGCTGAATATAATTTATAGAATCGTAGGATTAAACAAAATGTAGACTCCATATTTTTTCCCTTCAGAAGTACATTTGTTGATTAAAAAATAAAAAAAATTATAATTTACAAGAATTAAATCTTTTTGAGAAAATATCCATTTGAATTTAAAATATCAATTTGATAAGAAATCAGAATTTTTTAAATCGAACAATCCTTTGAGATCTTTTACAAATCATAAAAGAAACATTAGTGCATGCATAGAATTTCAACGCTGAACAATTCTCTTTTCTGTAATCATATATTGTAAAAATTTATTAGATGTCATTAAATTAGTTTTTATAATAATTGAATGTTAATCATTTCCAACTTGAATTGATGCTCATATTTATATTGGAAAATTTTTCTGAACTGGAACATAATTAAAGAAATAAGTACTCTCTATTTTCAGATACGGAAATTCTTCGATTGTTTGTGCATGCGCCTATTGTTTTCGATTTTGTCAACAAAAAGGGCTGTAAGAGATAGAAGAGATATTTAATTTTCGGGAATCAATACACAGAAAATTATCCAATCTCTAATGAAAATAAAATAGTAAGAAATGAAAATCAACTTAAAAAAAGAGTCGGAAACGGAAAAATGCATCGATTAAAGAATTTCAGAAACATGTGCTTCTTTCTCATTGTGTATTTCCTTTACTGAGTAAAATCTTTCAAAGATCGTAAATTCTTCGAATTCTTTCTGTAAAAAACAATATTAATTAATGTTAACTATATTGAATTAAATAAATCACAGTCATCTAAAAAATTATGTAATCTTGTACGATTTTTTTTAAAATTTCTGCTTAAATTACTTAAGAATCTGAATTTACCACTAGTGACCAAGTGGTAAAAAGTATACTTTACTGTAGATAAATGGAGCATCATTGAATGAATTTAAAATTATGGATGCGCATTTACTTAATGTTGTACAAATATCGGATTTGAGTGCTTTCAAGAATTTTGAGCATTTTGTTCAGACTCGCTACAGCAAACATTCTTGCTTTTTTTGGGAGCGAAACACTGCAGTGTGCCAATTTTCAATTCGATATTGGAACTTCAAGATTGCATCTGTAGTATATATCCTAGTTCAATTACTTTCCAGAATTTCAAAGGAAAATAGATCACATTTGTGCCTCACTTGAAGAATAATCTATAACCGAGAGAGCTACGCGAAAGCAATTAACAATTGGCTTCGACAACACATATTTGGCGAGCAATTTTTTTGAAAAAAATATTGTTGAAAAACGCTTTCAGAGTATATACATATTAACCTTCTATATTCATTTTTATCAACTATTTAAGACTTTAACCCATTAAGACAATAGCGAGTCCATATAAAAATTAATAGCTGTTATAAATGGACAATGAAAAGAAAATTTCCATTTATAAGAAAGAAAATGAGCATAATGCATTATTTAATACATAAATTATGTGTTATTCTTGCTCAGAAATTTAAAAAAAACACTTTCAAATTTATAAATATGAAGCAATGTTTTATAATGAGTTTCTTTAAGCACCAGATGGATGAAATCTAAGTTAGAGTCATTGAGGAACGTTAATCCATCGGTTGTATATTGTAATGAATACAAATAATTGTAACCTATGGGCTGGTCCTGGTCTAGTGCGACGTAACCAGAAACTCTCGTGCATCGCAATCTTAATCGTAAAGGAAATCAGAATAAAACCAGATATAAATATCCAATCAGTCAATCAACATTTCCTTCTCTTTCTTCTGATCGTCGGCAAGGGGCTAGGCTCAGTTCGTAGGATATATATACCGTTGTGTTTAATATCGCATAAATAAAAATATTTTTATAAGGATGTTCAGTGATAGGAGCCCAAAACATCAACCTTCAATTTACACATTCAAAATGATCACTTTTGTCCTCTTCAATATCATTTGAATCATATCTGAAGGTATCATTTCCCTTGCAGATGTTATTCCGTGCTTTAAGCCACCAAGACCATTTTTTTAAAAATTATTATTATTATTTTTTTTTTGCACTCACTTCTATGCTTCAAAGAGGGGACCACGCCTGATTTCTTCTAGTATTAAACACAGGAAAATTACGAATTAAAAAATGTTAACAATTTTGTTTTGTATGTTTGTACAAAGCTTAGAGCGAAATGATCCGAAAAAATATCAGTATTTAATGAATAATAGGATTGGAGCATTGGGAGTATGTAATATATACAGAAACAGCAGTTGTATAACAGAAGTTGTTGTATACAACAGCAGTTGTATAACAGAAGTTGTTGTATACAACAGCAGTTGTATAACAGAAGTTGTTGTATACAACAGCAGTTGTATAAGAAACATTAATAGCCCTTATCTTCTTCCAGATATGGGCTCTATGCAATAAAATAATTACATTATAAGATGATTTCATGCAAAATTTTTATTACACGAGATGCAATGATTCATCATTAAGAAAATGAATAATTAAGAATTGTTTCCCTTTGCGATTATATATCCTTAGGAATAACACTATTTTATTTCACTTTTTCTAACCTAAATATCCTACAGAAATTTCTTGAAAACTTTATATCTCATGTGAACAAAAATGACCACTTATATTTTACACAGTTATGACAATTGAATAACACAAATATGCATTTATATACGAGGGTTTTCAAATGAAAAGGTACGAAAAGATAATGTGGATGCAAATAAATGCTTTATTCAAAGTATACAGCATAGGCCTGGAGAAAACAATCCCAACGATTGAAGAGTCGAAAGATTCCTTGTTCCAAGAATTCTTGTAGCCATAGTCCTTCGCCGCATCCTTGAGTTCACTGTATGAGCACTTCCCGTTCAGATGTCTTTTCAGGCAACTAAACACACGAAAATCGCAGGTTGACATGTACGGGCTGTAAGCTGGATGACCGATCTGCTTCCACTTGAACCTGGCCAGTTCCACGTTTGTGACTCAGGAGACGTGTAGACGCACATTATCATGGAGTCGCACCTCAACCTACGTGAGTAGGACAGATCTTTTATTCTTTAATAAACTTACATAGCCCTTGGAGTGTCTCACAGTACACATCTGAGTTACTCCATACGTAGCATTCCTGCCACATCGGAAATTGAAATGTTTGTTGGAGCACCCGCCACTTCATCAGCAGCTACCTCCTTCCTTACGAAGTAGAGCCTTGCAGTAGATGTGCCCTGCGCTGTGGTGGTCAGCTGAGTGAGGTGCTTTCTTTCAAGAACTTAGAAGAAGGTTAGGGATGGAGAGTGTAGGCAGCGTCGTCCAATGAGAGCTCTTCGTCCAGACTGGTGGGTGAGACCTAGAGTGCTGTGTGCAGACCAGCGAGAAAGTGTTTTTACTAGGTTGAGAGGTTGGATGCTGCGTATAAGCTTTTGTATGTAGGTAGCTAATGAGAAGTTAGTCTATTGGGTGAAGTGATTTTGGTACAAGAAAACTTAGGAAGGAGGGAGATGAAATGTTATATTGTAACGTTTCTTGGTATACTGATTTTAATGTCAGGGGAATATTTATTAATGTTTTTAATAGCTGGGTTATCACTATTATCCATTCTATTGAAAAAGTTTATTGAGGGCTTTCGTATAGTTTTGTTGATGGAGTTATAATTAAGGGCTTTAGTGAAGTCTGCAGTTCTCATGTACCAGAGAGCTTGGCAAATGTTACGGATTATTCCATTATGTTGTTGTTGGAGGATTTTTAAGATGCTTTTTGCTGTGTAGTCCCAAGCAGGGCATGCATAAATGAATACTCTTCGCAAATAGGCTTGTATATAAGCATTTTCATGTCCCTATTCAATTTGGAGTTTCGAGCTAACAGGGGGGGGGAATTCCGGCCATATCAATAGCGCGGCACCCTTTATAAAAGCCTTTTCTCTTTCCTGTGCATGCTCGGATCTACGTTAGACTCCATCACGTCCCTAGATATCTGGCTATGCTATTCCACAGCGGCATAGACGGATATGTTAATGGTTACAGTGTTTCGTATCTTTTCATTTGAACACCCCTTGTATTTCACATGTAAAGTGATGAATCTGTGCGATAATTACTAATTGAAAATGTCAAAACAAATACTGTCATAGTCAATGAAAATATGTGAAGTGTAAAATGTATTAAAAGTCATGTATGTAAAGTCAATGTATTAAAAGTTCAACTAACTGAATCATATAATTATTATCAATTATTAAGGGCAATCTTTGAACCATGTTGGAATTCATCTTGAGAAACGTCTGTTGTTCAAGGAATTGTATTTTGTAGTATTCCTGCGAGCGCATATATAAGACTTAGTCTTATATTATATACAATATATAATGCTTATATAATAAAATATATACGTGTTAAACGCATTTATGAAAAACCATTCTTGTTGTGACGATGATTGGAATGCTTTGCTTGATTGAAGGCAGACCAATATTTCATAAGAAAAAGAAACATTCGTTTTTCAAGTATTTGCAATAAAACTAAATTAATAACGTTTTCCAGCATATGAGATGAATAATGAAAAGAAAACGTTATTCTATGATAGATGAAAACTAGCCCAAAGGACCTGTTATTTATTTTTATTTAAAAAAAAAGAAAGAAAAAAAGAAGGGGTAGTGATTAAATTTTTGTACAGTTTGGATCTGTTCTGCGAAGGAGAAGAACGGAATCAATTTTCAATTAAAAATAAAAATACCTAACACAAAAATGGTAAGTAATGAAAAATTATGATAAAATTTTAGATGGCATGGATAAAATAACGAACTTTTATTCGATTTTTCTCTTTCATCTTTGCAGCTAATTTATACTCTAATTTTAAACCATGTGATACAACAAGGAAGTGTCAGAGAATAAAATGAGATTTTTGAAAAATATATAGAAAAGCAAATAATGTAATTTCCTTTTTAAGAAAAATCGCGCATGGAAGTAATTGATTGATTAGAAATAAACTTTTTTTTCTAATCATTAAAGAGATATAAAAACTAAAGCTTCCCTTTTTATAAACTTTGAAAAGGATTCAAAGGTTTATCTTCTTTAAAGTTATTGCAAAAATAATAAATGATTATTAAATTAATGATTCATATGTACAGATTCAAGAGCAAAAAATACAAAATACATTAGAAGAAAAATAAATAAGTATGCATATCGATTCTTTTATATCGGAACTTTATTTTTAAAAATTGAAAATGTGAACGTCGATAATGATAATTATGTTTTTACTTTATAATTTCTGAGCGTGTTTAGCTAATTTGAAGTATCTTTATTATAGAACTTTTTAATTTAATTAAAAGTGATAACCTCGAATCAATCAAAGTCTTATTAGATAATGTGAACCTTACTACATGCATCGTGTGCATAATGGTTTTTGTAACTGTAGCTAAATTAAAGAATTATTTTCAAAATTTAAATTAATAATTGCGAAGCAGTTTGAGAGGATTTTCACTTAATGAAGAATAAAGAAGAGAAATAAAAAAAATCTTGATAAAATAAACTATGACTTTGTTTCCTAAGTAGAAATAAACATATAATAAGCAAAAATAAACAACTACAAAAATAAGTAAAAAAAACAATCAGAGAAATGTTTTTGACAAAAATTTTTACTAAAATATTGCGATGATTAATCTCTAACTCTAAAAATAAGATATACAGAATAAATTCCAGTAAATATTTTGCTTAAAATTATTCCATATTTTTCATATTGCATTCTGTTTGATTTCATACAGCTTTAGATTTCCCATTTATTTGGACTTAACAAGATTAAACAAGAATAGAAAATATTTTTTTTTGTACAAAACCACAAATACTTTGTATCCTATTAAATTGTATAAAAATATCCGATTTAACAAGAAAACAATCAATCGTAACCAGAAAAAAAATTGGATAAAGTTATCCTTATCTAACATTAAATAACTAAAGAGCCCTGCAACTCTCAAATATTTATTTACTGTCTTGGATGAATTTATTTGAAAAGGGATAATTAACTTTAAATTTTAAAAGACATTAGGGTGGTCATATATTGCTTATTTACCTTTGTTGTGCTGCAAATGTCAGGTCTTTTTTCTTTTTTTTGATTTTGCAGCATCAGAAATAGATTCTCAAACAGGCTGTTCATGTTTAAAACTCCCCTATTTACTCTAAAAATTGGTTTATTTTAAATATTATAAACTTAATTGAAATATATTTTTCATTTAAAGAAATTACATATTATTAATTTTAATCTGGAAACGTAAAGCAGTCATAAATAATTAAAAAACACTGGCGCGAAACATTTTCCCAAAAAAAGATAAAATATTACTTTGATTCTAGCTAGAACTCACATTGTGATTTAACTTTTTAGTTAAATTCTTGTTTTCTCAAATTCTAATTATTTATTGAAAGTGTTTGTTTATAAGCACATTGATAAGAATATTTCTGACCCTTATAGTGACTGCGATTTCACACGAACATATTTTATATTCTTTAGTAAAACTTTCTCCTCATTGAATAATTGGTTATATATAGTTTAAAATGCCGAAATCCTAAGGAAATCAAATACCTAATAACGAAATGTGAGCTAATAGCATGTTTTTTTTTCAATTAATTATAAATGATCAATTTTAATTTCGCGATTACGACACAATATACTCTTATTACAGCTTTTGAAGCTGTGGTGCTGCCATCTATGAAGTATAATTAAATACTAATGTCTTATTAAATTTCCACTTTCGATAATCAAGTAGTGCTCGCAATGAAATAAGAATATATTTAATTGGTGGTTAAGAATATTTGAGTTAATTTACAATTTTTTTTCCAAAACAGTTCTGATCTTCGAATAAGATTAAAACATAGTTAAAAATATAAAGACTACAAAAGAATACAACAACAACAAAAAGAAATGTAAAA
This sequence comes from Argiope argentata, assembly GCA_026289955.1. Lineage (NCBI taxonomy): Eukaryota > Metazoa > Arthropoda > Arachnida > Araneae > Araneidae > Argiope > Argiope argentata. The sequence continues at coordinate 939,710 of JAOUZG010048486.1, forward strand.
TAGTTCCACCTTAACAATCAGTAAATTTAAAGTTAAAAAGAATTTTATAAATATTTATGATATTGCCATTTTGAAACAAAAATCATAATCTTTCTTTCAATGTAGAATGTTAAATTAAAAAAAAATAGCTATTTGTCTGATAAAACTGAAATAAATTTTTAATTTCGATTTTTTTTTGGAACTGATGATATTATTTTCGTTAACTTTTAAAAGTATTATTCATCTAAGTAATAAAATACTCGTATGAATCTCCAACTTAAGATATATATATATATATATATATATATATATATATATAAATAAATATATATATGATATTATTATTAGTGGACAATGAACCTTTAGAAGAAAATCTGATTTATCCCGAAATAATTTTGATATCATTTCAAAAATATATTTATACGCTAAAGTAAAATTTAAATATGATAGCAGGTGATAATCATCTTTTCAAAATTATTCGAAAATTATCCAGAAAATATGCTATCGCTGTATCATTTTGTTTGCAATTTAAATCTTCTTTCATAGTGAGCTTGCTTATTAAAATTCCGAAATAATAATTTGTTTTTAATTCAGAGTAAAATAGTGCTGCGATCATTAATTTGAATTTCGAAGTGATTTTTAGTGCAATATATTCTAGAAAAGATTGTTTTTTGTATATCAGTAGGTCGATATTAATATGATGATTGTCGCAACTAGCATTTTTATTTTATTTTATCGGTTATAAATGGAGGAAAAAGAAGATAACGCAATTGCCAAAAACTCTGAATCCGGGATGATAACAGATTTTCATATTTCAGATCTTCCTGAATCCAAAAAAAGGAATTTTTGACATTATGTCTGTCTGTCTGATATGAAAAAGATAGATGTGCTAGATAGATGTAATTTGGTGCAGAGAATGTATATCCATTGTCTAGAATTCTATCAAATTTTGAATAAAATCCATTCAGAAGTTTATTACCCCCTCAAGTTTGAGTATAAGTGAACGTAATAACCACGCATCATGACTACGAGCTTGATAAGAGTTCGATAAAGAAAATTTTGTGCACAGGTTTAAAACCTAAAATCCAGATCATATCAAATTTTATGCCAACTTATTCAAGGAATTGACAGGCTGTCACTCCATACTTTCTCATGTTTATAAAAATTGATTGGGAAAAATTGGATTAGATTGTTCCTTATAGCTTAAAGAAAATGTTTATGTCATATTTAAATTAAAAACACTCTAAATCGAAACAATTTCTTATGCTAAATATGTCGTTTCTTCAATAACAATGACAAAAACTTTTAAAAATTGCAGTGTAAAACACTACTTACTTTCGCTTTGGTTCATTTAGTTGTTTATGGAGACAAAATTTAATCACAAACACAGAAGAAAAATAATTTTCATGGTACATGCGTCCCCAAAATTTCTTTTCATTGGAATGCAAAGAGCTTTTTATTTATTTGCTTATTTTTCATTTTGCCTACATTCAGAAAGAAGTTATTTGATTTTCAGTTCTTCATTGACATGAAATCGCGGTAGTCAAAAACAACCAATCGCAAACTAGTGAAATAAACAAGCGAAAATCCCGCCTAGTGTTGTGTATATCACAGATGTCAATATTTTTGTGACCTACATCATGCATGATCTCAGCCTCTAGCGACTTCGAGATATTTCGGATACTCTAAATTCAGCTACCTCCAAGTTCTTTTTACTGAGAGCAATTTTTGAGATAAATCCTTGAAATGCATTGGTTCAGTAACCGAACATTTAGTATTAAGTACACCAGAATTAGATTTTAGTAGTAAATGTTTCGGCAAAGTTGTTTCAAAGGAATTAAATGTTTCAAATAAATTAAATGCTTCAAAGGGTTTTCAAAGGTGTTTAAAAAGAATGAAATTGCATTTAAAAAATTCCAAACTGATATTATCTGAAAGTTTTTTGGAACAAACCACAAATTAAATTTAAAAGTCTGCTGTTTTAGAAATGACATTATAGATAGTAACATTATTTATAGTAAAAATAACATCAATTTTAAATAAAGAAATTCGATTAAACAGAAGTTAGTAATATTGCCTTAAAAAAAAGCATTTTAGTAAATTTTTGCTAATCATCATTTTTTGTAATTTTTAGAAGCTACTTCTTGAATCCTGAAGGTACAAAAATGTATAGAATATTTACGAAATATTTCCTGGTTTTGTTTGGAATGATGATTATAACGATGAATATTATGTAAACTATAAAACTCCTAATTAAGTAGTTTTAATACATTTTGGTCAGTAAAGCAGTGTCTAATTTAAGTAGGAATTCCTTAATTGTAAATATTTTATATTTTTCGCGATGAATATTTGAAATGTTCACGTTGGAGTATTTCTAAGATTTGAAAACCGGAGTAACGATTATTATGCAGGCAAGCCAGTTTGTCAATAAAATGAACTTTTTAACAAAATAAATGATTTAAATTATTTTTTCTATTTCTGATAGCAACCATATTTTAATTAGTTTATTGAAAATACTATTTGTGATTGGGTAAGCATCAGTTTTGCGCTATTCTTCGTATTATTTTTATTTGGAGTTTATAAAGTACATTTAATAACTAGTAATAGCCAAATTAAAAGAAAAAAAATATTTTTTCTAAACAAATGTTTACTTATAATTCCAAATGCTTTTTTAGAATTACTGTTGTGTCTCTAAGGTAATAATCTATATATATACTAATAATAAGAGAAATGTGCGTGAGTATTAGCACTCTGTAGAGCTGAATATATGACAATTGTTAAATTTAATATGTGTATACTTTTGACTATGTAAATTAGCATCTCGAAGTTTTTGTTTTGAAATTTTAATTAACTAATATTAAGCTACATTCTGAAGTTTTCCAGGCTAACTTCCAAAAATATTAAAGCACAAAATTAAATTTTAAATTGTTTAAAATTAATGACGTCTGTTTAACAGTATTTTAAATTTTTGCCGAATTTTCGCACTTTTTTAATAAATAATATTTTGTTTGAGAGATTGCATTTGTGTACTGAAAATAAAACTGAATTATTTCTATGTTGCAATCTAAAAAAGGAATATTAATATCTGTGTAGTATAGAAGACAAATAAAAAAAATTAATGTCACAATATCATGTAATTAAAAAATATATATATTAACTGGATAGTTAAATTTGTAATAGCGCTATGAGGTTATGGAATTGTTTCCATTAGAGAGGCTCATTTGCACAACAAATATAAGATAACTAAGTCTATTAAATTATACGACCTTCATAACAAGCGATTTTGCAGAATCATTAACATGAAATTATAAAAAAGATTTATCGAAAATAAATATATAACTGAAAATTGAAAACTGATGAGCCAGCTGATCACATGATATGACTAATTTTCTTTATTTTGAGCATTCTAAATTGCAAGAAATTAGACAAAATTAATTGAACGAAGTTGATTTGAAATAATTTAAAAATAAGAATTATATCTATCTATCTATATATTCAGAATTATGTGCTTTCTATCTTGGCCTATTTGTTAAATTCATTCTCAACAAAATTAGATGTTGATTATATTCATATAGACTGATTCATACTGAATCAGTAAAAATTAATTTAAAAAAAATAAGAAGCGAGTTGTGTTTCAGATCTTATTTGAATTATTAATATTTATCAAGAATTCTCAAGTATCTTTAGACTTAAAACAAAATGCTTTAAAATTCTTAAATAAATACATTTGTCGTACAGTGAATCAACAATGATGTGGATTTTAAAATATTAGAAATTTTGACATTACATTATTATTATTAACTGAAAATATTTACATCATTAACGTTTTTCAAAATTTATTTATTTTATTCACTGATAAAGAAAGATGATTTGAGTGTGATGCTATTTTCTGAGAATAAATTATCATAGTTTTCTAAATATTTCTTTTACAGAATAGTGCTTGGGAAAACACTAGCAGTTACTGCTTGAATTTTAAAGTTTTTTAGATATTAAATAAAGGTTGTTGAAGCACATAAGTAAGAATCCATAATATTTTCAAAGGAAGGAATTTACTTATTAGAAATTATTTTATTTACAGCGGTTTTTTCGGGGAGGAACTTACTGTTATTCAGAAAGGATTTGAAAGCATTTCAAAACAATTGTCAGTGAAATTAACTTTCTACTTTATAACAGTCATGTTAAAAGTATGTCTAAGAATTTAGGTATGTATTTTTTGACTGATTTTTTAAAAATATTAATGATTTTTTATTATTTTTTTAAGTATGGATATTACAAGAGATAATAAGACATGTTAGTAAGGGCAAACTATGCAACATATACATACATACTGGATCAGAAGTGATCGTTTTCTGTTCTAGGTCTAAATTACGATGTGAGATGTGTGAATGAATTCGCATGAATGAAGTCCGCCTCCTAAAAAGGGTGTGACGCATGTGTAGCTAAGTCGTACTCTTGGACCTAGATGGCGCTACTTGTAAAATAAGAAACGCTCCTGTTGGTATAAATCTGCTGCTGTATTAGCAAGAGACTTGCCCATGGCAAGTGTCATAAGTAACAACAACATATTAGCTTGAAGTTGGGAAATGAAGATCCCCTGTCATAATTCTCCCAATGTGTGAAGCTACTGCAGATTAAGTATGCTTCTATGTACTTGCGATTGTAAAATAGAAATGGTGTGAAATTTGTTCAGAATGATGTGCTACTTAGAAATTGCATTCATCATTTAGATATTTCTGAAAGAAGACAGTGTCAGTGAAATACATATGTATATAATTAAATGAAACATAAGGAACAAAACAGCTTATATTTATTGCCAAGAACCACAAAGAAAGAGGTTAACATGGCCATAAAATTACGGCCTTATATAGCCAAATATTAATAAACGCATTTCATCAGGAAGCAGTGACAGTTCAGTAAATTATAAGTGGTATTTAAAAAAATTTTGTTTTCCTGTCACAATTATGCTAAATATCTAATTTTTTGCCTAGAGCATCTCTTATCCATTTAAATACGTTAAATCATTGATTTGATTTTTTAAAGGAAATTAAAATATTGATGAATCACCTAGAACCTCCACTTAAATCATGGTCTATGGTTTCACCAGAAAATATAGTCCATTTTAAAAATAAATTTTTTACTTGAATATGCTACTATACATATATTTATGAATTAAATAACTATGATTTCGATTCCAAATATTTTGATTTGCCCTTTTGATTACAGATCTAAAATAAATTGTGTTTTTTAATCATGTCAGAACATGATGTGGTTTTTGAGATGAGGTTTTTGGCGTCAACAAAAATACGTAGGCGAAAAATAAAAATGATATTATCTGTTTGAGCATTTCAAAAAATTGACTTTTAATAAAGCATTGCAATTGCATTTACAAACGCTTTGATTTTAAAAAAATTAATTTCTGCAGAAAAAAAACACCCTAGAAAAATGTCATTTTGAGAACGTGATTATATGAAATGAGATAAATAGGAAGTGTTTTTTTTAAACAATAAGTGCGAGGCAAAGTTTTTTGGATCGTTTGCAATACTAAAGGGACTCAGTCAATGAAACAATTAAAATGAATAAAAATATAACTTAACTTGCACGAACGCGTGGTGCTTGGCCGTTCAAGACAATTAAGTTCTGACATGATACATTGAGATATGCATAGCAGATTTCATTTTAATCTTTTTTAAAATTATAATTTGCTTTTCCTTGTTCTTCTCTTTGTTTATTTTAAATCAAAACTGCTAGGCAATCTTTTTATAGAGGTAGTAACTAATGGCAGCGATTCTACGGATTAAAATTATTTGCTAGACACTTATTAAAAATGTTAATAAAAAATTGACGTATTCCGTGGAAATAGGTTAAGTGTGAAAGGTACTAGAAACCATTGCTTCTTCAGTACTGTTTTAATGACTGAATTTTGTAAATATCATCAGGTATTAATAATAATCATTAAACGATGTTGGAGATCAACAACTTGAAAAATCTGCATTTGTTCAATTTTTTCAAGGAATTTTATGTGTTGTTTTACATTTTTTCATTAACGGCAGTTATAAATTTAATTTTGAATTAACAATTATTGATGTATTTGTAAATTAAGGATTTACTAGATTAATCTCTCGGGCACTTTATCATTCAGTTAAATGTTTAACTTGAAATGTTTTCAATTATACACATAAAGTGAAATTCAGAAAAGCTGGAGTGCTCGGAAAGTATTAAATTATTATTTGTATATCTGAATAAGAAATAATAATATTAAAAAAATAAATAGAATATATATTTTTTTCATTTTCCAACTTTTCTTAACATCCGTACTTTTAATAAAAATCAAACTAAGTACAATAAGTTTTTTATTGTCTCAACAACAAATTAAACATCACATTACAATCCAACAATATAGTTATCCATAAATAGCACACGTATTTCAAACATTTACAAGAATGTACACGGCATTACATTACAGATAATATAATAGCACAAAAAGATCAAAGTCTTCAATAGAGTTAAAAAAAATGAATGAAAGACTTTTAATTCATTGAAACCTAAGAAACGCCAAGCAGCACCCAGTTTTGAAAGAAAAACTATTTTTATTAAACGTTAGAAAGAAATGGCATAGATGTTAAAATAATATAATTTTTGAATATCAATTATTTTTAAAATAGATTCTTCAATTTCATAACTGTTTAAAAATTGCAATTTAATTAATTCCATCAATATTCATCATATTAACATTTTTAGTTTCCATATTGCAGTAAATGAAAGGAAAAATATGTGTATTATTAGTTCTATTAATCGATAATAGATGGTAGCACTAAAGTTTCCAATAACTACCATAAGTATAGTTATTCTGAATTAATATAGATGGAGACACGGTAAATTTATTCTTAAGATTAAAAATGAATTTATAATTGATAACATTTACTTGATTAGAAATTTTATACAACTGTTCCTATTTCTTAAAAAACAATCTCAATATAGGTGAAACAGAATGCTACTAGTACGAAGATACGATAATTTTCTTATTAATAATAAATTTAATGAAAGAAACAGTCTTCAAAGACAATTTTGATGTCGTATGATGTTTCATTTTATTTTATGTTGAATTATTTCTTACATAATCTTCAATATATAAACTATAATTCCATAGAAAATATCTTAAACGTCTAGAAAGAAATTATATTGCCATAAAAATTAAGCAAATTAATTCAAAGTTTTCTTTTAAAAATTCCTATTTTCGCTCAAAATCAGAACAGGAATCTTTTTGGAATATAAAAAGTTTTAAATCAATGTGCAACTATTTCCCCTATCCATTCAATGTGCTATTTGTGATTTTCACTACAATCATTTTTTTTGTCTAAATAATTACATAATTTTTGTTTCATCCTTTTCAACCAACACTAATATTGATAGCTAATTATTCCTATATATCTTTGCTACTTTTAATATAGTTATTAATTATTTACATGGCAGAGTATTAAACGGTTAATGGCGATAAACTATATCCTTGTTTTTTTGTTCAATAACTGATTTCTATCAGATTACTACCTCAAAGGATAAAAAGTGAGTGTGAATTTTTTCTCGAATTTGATGTTTAATCATGTGAAGTTAAATAATAATTTGCAAATATTTGTTTAAATTACATTAGTTAGAGAAATAGAATATTATTTACCCTGTTTGTCAATACCGCTAGCTAATTTTTTATCTTGTGTTTTAGGTCTTTATATATATATATATATATAAACACAAGATAAAAGTTATATGTATGTATGTTATTAAAATATTTTGCTAATGAATATATATATATAAGTATTTTATATATTTGCAAATCATATCATATATTGTATATTTAAAGATATGAGGCTTTAGAAATGGAGATTATTTACAAAAATAAATCCTTAAATTTAGATTTATATAATTGTTTTATATATAATAATTTTTATATTACTAATGGACCGCCAAAGTTACGTTATTTATTCATTTCATGCATTATTCTTAAAGGATTAAACAGGTAACATGCATTAAGAATCACTAACCTTAAATATTTTATCCTGTGAAAAGCAGAAAAAGCAAGGACAATTATCTAACTAGCCTATAGCAGCATATTTAACTTAAATAGTGCAAACATCGAAATCTAAGAACTAAGATTGATAAGTAATTAGTTTTTTTTCCTTTCTGATATTTGTTTTTGTTCTTTCAAGTCTTTACTGACATTGAAAACATCTGTGAATAATATTTATTATTATTATTTTTAATAAGAAGTGAATTTTTTATTCACCTTTAATGAAGCAATTTTCTCATAAAAGTTATATGCAAGAGCGAAATTGTATTTAAAATTATTACTTAAATTAGATATTTATTATTATTTCTAATAACAAGTGAATTTTTTATTCACTTTCAATGAAGAAATTTTCGGAGAAAGCTCATGTGTGAGAGCCATGGTGTATTTAAGATTACTACTTGAAAAACAGACACGGGGAATCTGGAAAATATAATTTTTGTTGCATTCTAAATAAAGAGAAAAATACTGTCTTTTTATCTCAAATGAATTTAGAATCCTTACTTTCTACAAGTTATTTACAGACAATGGCAGGATTCTTTTTTTAGGAGGGGGGGGGAGGTATTTTTTTAATCTTAAAATAGTCCAAACTTTAACTGACACATCAATTAGAAATCCAAAATACTTACTTTTTATTAATATCTATAATTGAATCAGAAATTCATTTAATAAACCATAATAGTAAATTTCTATGACAATTTACGTGAAATTTAGGGATGAATTTTTTTGTTAATATAAAGAAAATTTGAAGCTCAATTTGTTTTTACTAATCTGCCTCTAATAAATAGCTCAACATATATAAAACTTTTAAAAAGCTATGACAGCATTCAATACATTTTAATTATTCTAATTACTATTGAATAAAGTGAGCGTATGCAGTGCTTAAGATTAATCTAATTTTTAAGCTCTTTTCCCAAATAGTTTTATTTTTTTTTAAATATCTGCAAACTTTAACTTGTCAATAAAAGCTATTATTTGCTAAGTAAAATTTCGAGCACCATAAAATTATTGAAGGTTTTTTTTTTTACTTATCAAAAACAATATACCATTTTCTTTCAGGATTTTCAGTATAAGTAACGCAGAAAATACAGTTTGCATTTAATATTTAAATTAAAAAAGAAATACCATAACAGCTATTTTACACATATAGTAGACTATACTAAAACCATTCATATATACATTTATTTTACATGACAAATACTTTTAAAACATTCAACAATATTTCTATATTTATAGATATTTCTTTTACAGTACTGATGAGCTGATGAAGCTGATTTCATCAATTAAAATTTTACACATCAAAGACTGAAGTTTGGGGAGAAAATGAATAAACAAGCATTCGGAAACTTAATGACATTCTTCTGAATAAACATGAACAATTTATATTCACGTCTGAAGAGTAATCTTTGATAAATCGAAATAAATGCATAAATTTTTTTTCAAGGTTATGAAAATTCTCTCTTTTGTTTTTCTTCTTAGTGAGTGAAGATAATAGTTTCAGAGTAGAGAAATTCATGATTCTTCAGTGTAAGGAAATGTCTTTAACTCAGAGTTAAAGGCATTCTTGTAGGTTTCATAAAGCTCAATTCGTATTATTTCGTCTTTCATTATTTATTTTGCCTCCTATTAATCAGCTCAAAAGGACATAGGAAATGGGTTCATATCCCATTTTTTATAATGAAATTAGCAAAAGCTCTGCCTGCCATTTTATTGCAATAAAATTATTATTTTCAAAATCGCAAACTTAGGCTGGCTCCATGCTAAAACAATGCTTTTTCTTAGAATGGGACATCGTCTACGAGTAGTGGTTGACAATATCAGATGATGGATTCTCAAATGAGTTCTGAGATCATATCCATACATATCCTAAAGTTTTGCTGTTAATATTCCTGTATTTTTGCTTAAATACACAGTTTAAAACTTAATGGAAAGAATCCTTATATAGAATTTGTGAAAAGACTATTTACAAGGAATTTAATGATATGAGGTTGTTTATCTCCTTCGTCTTACTTTTTCAGAAGAACAACACAACTGGATTTTCATAGTATATCATCATCAAATAACACATGCACACAAAATTCTCCCCTCCCCTCTACCATGAGCAGAAATTCTGTTTGAAGGTCTGTTTAATCAGCTATTATGCAAGTAAGTTATTTTTCTACATTTTTGTTGTATGAAACATAGGTTGATCTGGACTCAATATAGTGGGCATTTCTAGATGGACAAATCTATGTTTGACTGGATGTGGTGATCCTTTGTGTGTAGTGGTACTGTGAGAACTGCTGCTGTAATTTTTGCAACACTGACCACTATCCTCGCTGGATGAGGATTCTCTTTGGGGAAACACACTGGACCACAGATTGATGACATCTTCAACATCCTGGTCCTCCCAACCAGAATTTGAGAAAACATCTTGTTGACTGCTGAGATCGCTGGGTCGTAGCACCTTCATGGAGTTATCCGTAGACATCTGGGAGGAGCAGGAGTTGTTGTGATGCCAGTGACGCGAGCCATCCGAAAACTGCAATGGGGGGACATTGCAGGAAGAATACCGATCCTTCTTGTTTCGCGTCCATTCCTTAAAGCAATCGCAACGATTGAGCAAGGTTAAAAAATCGCGCCTGTATTGTGTGGTGAAGATGGCATACAAGAAAGGATTGGCACACGAGTTTAAAGGGTAGAAGAAAACCAAAAGAATCTTCGATTTCGTGACATCTATCAGAGGATATCCCGAGACAGCAGTGGTCGCGAAAAACGCCACTGGAGCCCAGCATAAAAAGTCTGTGATCACCAGCATGGCCATTCGTTTCGCCACCGCCATGTCGTTTGCTGTAGCTCGACTCTGATGCCGGATGACTGACATGTACATATTGCCGTAACAGAAGAAGATGAAGGCAAAAGCCAGAGAATTGGTCACCAACAGCACCATAAGGTAGATGACGTCTTTCACATTCTGGTTCTTCATTGGAAGGCAGATGCTCGTTCGGGAGAATCCATTCACGTTGACTAGGGGTAGGAAAGCCATGGTGAGGGCAAAGATCCATCCGGCTGACATGATATTGGCAGCTCTCCGCAGTTTCAAACGCTTGTTTAGGTTGATGGCATATGTGATGGCATACCAGCGTTCTACGGATATCACTGTTAGAGTGTAGATGGATAACTCAGTCGCAAAGACAGTTAAAATTCCCGCCACTTTACAACCGTATCCTAAAAGCAAAAAGATAGCCTATTAATTTTCTTATAATGATTTAGTACAATTTTTTATAAGTATTTCTGGTTGTGATTCTAATTTTAATTTGGACAACAGTATTAATATATTTTTGAACAAAAAAATACCACATAATTGTTTTAATTATAGCAAAACCCCCACGAATATCTTATATCTGAATAAAAATCAATTAATCAATCGTATATGATGGTTTTCATTCATTCATGGCAAAAAGATGGAAAGTTCACATTGAAAGAAAAAAGAAAAGAAAAGAATAGCGTTTCGAGAGCCTCAGATATTACACTTGATACATTTTATATAAAAATTAACTTGATGTATTGAATGTTGTTGATATGAATAGAAAAAAGCAAAAGAAAAAGGGCTTTATTTTCTGAAACTTTGATACCTTACTCTCTTTAATAATAATCTAATTAATAATAAGAATAAATAAGTATTTCCTTTAAGGCTATTATTTATCAGCCTTAAAAATAAAGGTATTAAACTATAATCAACGCTTCCCAAAATTTAAAAGTCAAAACCTCATACTATATTTCATATTTCAATGTTGCATTCTTTATTTTAACAATTAAAATAAAAGAAATTTTTTCAAAAAATCACTTTGATTTTCCTTTAGGGATGATTCATCTAAAAAGAAAGAATTACATTCTACTGCTTTTTTTTAAATCTTTCCATTACTTTATAAAAAAAAGCAAAATACAAAAGTGATTAAAAGTGCCATTCCTTTCATCAGCAGAGAATAATTTCAGAAATCACTTCTTTTCTTCAAATTTCCCTCTAGGTCTTTTGCTCTTATTTTTAATTTGGAAAAAAGTATTAATGATAGAAATAATGCAAATTTTGTATTTTTTTTCTCTTTTAAATAGCCCTGGGAAACTTACAAAGTATGCATTTAAAAATTGTATAATATTGTTAAAAATCTATACAATAAAATAAAGAATAATCAAAGTTATTTCTTTCTGTATAATTTTGTTTTTCATTTAATCCACCAGGAGTGATTTCTCTAAAAGTTTTCCATATTCTCTCTAATAAAAGTGTTATTCACCGTTCCTTTGCGGAGAGGATTATGGAACTTATCCGAAATTGGGATTGCTGCGAATACTCATATCTTTTATTATCATTCCCACTCCACTTATCATCCCACACTTGAGAGTATTTATTTGTAAGGTAATAAGTCATACGAGACTCCCAACACGCCACGACGGCACATGGATTTAAACCATAAGGCTGAATGACCGAACCGGCGCAAAAGCAGCACTAGTGAAAAATGTGGTTGAGTTCTATTTGCCATCGCCGGTCACGGTACAACATCTCGCTATCTATGGGAGAATTCTGTTGTTGTTACCAATTCCCATGGCTTAGGAAAGTCTACACCAGGTGCAAAAGGCCCCGGTGCGCCAGTTCTCCCAAAATGAGATTCTGCTCATGCAACAGCAGCTCCCAATAAGACAATAAAGAAGATGAGCAGGACTGGCAGAGATGGAACAGGAACAAGGAGAGAAGATCTACTCTCCATTAAAGACCCTCAAGCATTTCAAGTGGCCACTCCTAAATCTGGCCATGGCCATTTGTAAAGACCGGGGGTCGCTGCATAATATAGACAAACCAGGACTCGTGGCAGCATACCAGTTGTGGACCAGAGGAAGCAGAGAGCAATTTAAGACGATTTAAAGAGTAGATTTCCGAGGGGGGGGGTGAGCTTGCCAAAAGTGCCCATGGGTATATCAATCTAGCCTTATTTGGTGAGCAAATCCGCAATATCTTTCCATGCACCAACATATGATGGAATCCACTGAGGGTTAACAGGAGTCCTCTGGCCAATCTCATAGGGAGGTTTACCCCCACCTATTAGCATACCCTCCAGAATGGCGAGATGCAACCACCATGCCGAAAACTTATCACCTCAATTACGAGATGCCTCCCGGGAGGTGCGGAGGTTGTGATATAGAAAAGAAAAACGGCTGTGATATATTAATTACATGTATTTGGTGAGCAATAATTATAATAAATTGATTTTTTGGTGCGAATCTAATTAGCAATTAATTTTCTTTCTGCCTAAATGCATTTTTGATTTTCATCACTGTACGTCACTGACATTAATATACAATTTGAAACAATAGAACTATTTTAGAAAAGTTCTCATTGTTTTTAATCCTGGTTAGATGACAAAAACAATACTGCAGTACACTTTGTATCCAAACTTTCGCATGGGAAAGCTGTCGGTCAGCAGTTAAAATTTAGAACGAACTAAGGCTTCATAAATGACATATAGGGAATGAAATCTGTTTAGAATCTAATGCCCTCGACTTCGAGAATATACCAGTATGCCGAGGCAACTTTTTCGAAGAGAATTACAAACACGCCATAGTCAGGAAATATATGGGAAAATTGAGGAGAAATAATTCCGCGTTGTTTAAATTGGATTTTGACCTTTTTATATATTGAATAATCAGCAATAGTATTTAAGATTCATATCAAATAAATGATTGCCGTGTGATTCATTTGTGATTTACTTATATTATCTAATGTACTTAAATATCTATCGAACTGGGCACTCATTCTGTACTGTAGTGAAGAGATAGAATAGAAAGGGTCATCTAATAGATGGTTCGAATACCAAGCTTGAGTTGCGGCAGCAAAATGTTAACATTTAAAGATAAAAACTAACAAACTATTATATATTTTTTAGTAGCATGTCTTCCCCGTGATGTCACGGATTCGTGTTCTGGTCCGGGCATGGTTGTTCTTTATCCTGTGTTCTATTTGTGAGGTATGTGAAAGAGCTTCCCTATGAAAAGGGGCTCGGCAAGCGAGTGTGTAAGTGTCATCTTCGTATGAACTAGAAGTCAGACTTCTGTCCTTGGTATACACAATGGACTTTACACTCAGAATTTACTGCACCCCTCTTTCCGTTGTAAAACCTAGTTCTAACCACCTGCGAATCTTCAGGCGATCCTCGCGTTTCTTCGTTTTACCCCTCTTGTGGTTTTTTGGGGGTCCTTTGATGCCTAGACACTTTACCGACAATTTGCGGAGTCATCCACAGGCATCAAAGCACCCCAAGAAATCGTAAAAGGGGTAAAATGAGGGAAACGCGTGGCTCGTCTGAAGATTCGATGGATAATTGGAACTAGGCTTAACACGGACTCATGATCATCATCAGAATTTTTAAACTCAAACTACTTACATTCTGTCTATATATTTCCAAATTAACAATATTTGTTAAAACAAACTTAGGTTATTCCAAATTCTTATGTCTCAGTTATATTTTTTAAGAAAGATATTTTTCACAACTAGATTATTTGTTTAACTAATAAATTCAAATAAAAAAATTTTTTTTACAAAGAGATTTAAATAAATAGTAAAATAATAAGTTGTCACAAAATTATTTATATTAATTTTCGAATGCAATAAGGGTGTAGTAAGTAGTTAAATGACTACTCTTTTGCAGGCCTTTGAGCACCCCAATCAAATGATTTTCTACTCATTTCGATACAGCCTTTTCGCTTGATACAAATCTAGGACGAGAACCATTTAAAAGCCAAATCACGATTCCAGTCATCAATTCTAATATAACCCGCTAAGGATTTAATTACAAACTGTGACAGATGCCATTGGAACCTCCCAGTATACTACTTAGTAGAAAGCTATTAATGTCATTCAAAATCGATTGGATAGGGTTTCTATTAATAGAAGATAACCCTTGGGACTCTGTGGGATTTGTGGCGATATCCACATTAATCTTACAAAGCAAAATCAATTTACGGTTGAATAATCATAATAATAAGATTGGGGCAACCGGAGATATGGCGAAAATTGGTACAAAAATGGTGTTGTACTTTCCCTTGATATTAAGGGAGACTTTATGTGATAAGACTTATATGACAATGTCAGTCTTTAGTATTTTACGGTTCTAGGTAATGTACAATATGAGACCCATTTGATGAAATGTTAAATTCCGGTTCATATTTCTACACATTTTTAGCATGTTAATAAGCTATTTTTAGTTAGTTTTTTATTTTTAAAAATTTGTGAAAATGCATTTGTTTTTATTAATTTATAGTAATTCCAAATAGTTCGATGCCCACTATTGAAGCAATTATTTGATTTTACATTCTAATCAATAAGCGAAATGTGATGAAACGTAAGCTCTTTACCAAGTATCTTAATAAAGTGATAATGTTACCGGCGTTCTGGCGCAGTGGTAGCACGCCTTTCTTGTGATCTGGGATACCAGGGTTCGAGACCAGGTCTGAGCATGGTTTTTCTGTTTTTGTATCTGAGAAGTGTGAGAATGTGCCCCCTACTCTGTAAAAAGGGGCTGTGCAAGCGAATGTGATAAGTGTGTGTCATCTTCAAATGAGCTATAAGTCAGACTTCTGCCCTCGGCGGCTCCTTTGTCCATATCCTCAGAAGCTATTGCACCCCTCTCTTCATTGTAAAGCGGACATCATCATCAATTGATAATATCTTTATAATATTCTCTCATTCAAGTAATTTGGATGTTTACAAATTCAAATAGGAAAATAAAATTTTTACCACTCTACTAGACAGCTATCTAGCCTGCCTAATTGAAAAACCATCACGTATTTTGTGAGAAATTTTATGCAACATTTGCATTATGCATTATTAAATGCTTCTGAAGAATTGTATTAACGCTGATAATAATAATAGTGTCTTCACTAAACATTAAACAAAATTCTGTAAATATTTAGGTATAATAATGTTACACTGAAGAACCAGAAAAACTGGTATAGCAGATTGTATGCAAACAAAAGAGATATTCAATCAATCAGCGTAACCCAAAGCGATCGGCAGTGCGTAAAAACAACAGGTGGTCTGAGCAGGTTGTTACATCAGGTTTTGCTGTTATAAGGGCAGATTAACAAGATTTAAGCGATTTTTAACGATGACTAATCGACGGATCACAGAATTTCCGAAGTAGCGATGGAATTAGGATTTTTGTGACAGATCATTTCTAGGGTGTACCGTGAATTCCAGATTTTCAGAAAAACAAATATCTGGCAGCGTTGTGGCTTGAAAAAAATCTGGATGGAGTGGGATCATCGATGCCTAAAAAGAATTGTTACATGAGATAGACGTTTAAAATTTCGTCAGATTGATGCGGATTTTAATGCAGGCCTATCAAAAAGTGTCAGTGTATGCACTATGCAACGTGTCTCGTGTACCATTGGTGACTCAGCGACACGAAACTCTGCATCTTACCTGGGTTCGCCAACGCTGCCATTGGGCGCTTAATAATTGAGAAAACGTTACCTGGTCTGAGTAGTTACGTTTCCTTATTTGTTTCATAAATAATAGTTTCATAGTGTATCGGGTGGATGGCAGTGTACGGGTGTGGAGAAAACTGAATGAAACCATGGTTCCCTCATGCCTACAAAGAACTGTTCAAGCTGGTGGAGGCTCTGTGATGGTGTGGAGCTTGTATATTTGGAGGGCTATGTGACCCCTTATACGTCTAGAGGCAAATTTGACAGGTGAATCGTGCGTAAATCTTCTATCTGACCACATTCACTCATTTATGTCCATTGTGCAATCCGTCGGACTTGGGAAATTCCAGCAGGACAATGAATCCTCACACTTCCAGAATTGCTACAGAGTGGCTCCAGAATCACTCTTCTGACTTTAAACACTTCCACTGTCCAACTAAATACCCAGACATGAGCATTATTTTGCATATCTAGGATTTATTTCAACATGTTGTTCAAAGGACATCTTCACCTCCTCATAATATTACGGATTAATGGACAACTCTGCAGGATTCAAAGTGCCAGTTATTTCAAGCCCTACTTAAGATTTTAGTTGAATCCATGCCATGTTTTGTTGGGCCCCTTATAAGGGCACTGGGGTCCTGCACTATATAAAGTATGTGTATCAGTTTTCTGGAACGTTAGTGTATATAATTGAAAATGGTAACTGTAAATAGGGATTATAATAGATATATATATATATATATATATATATAACGTAAATACATACGTAATCAAAAATCAAGATGGAAGTTGGATGATTTGACAAACCTTAAAGTCCTGCTATCATATGTGTCATCGTTTACTGTAATGTATCTAGGGGAAATGAAACTGAACCAACGCTCTGAAATGGATCACAGGAGCTTTAATTCATGTGAAAAATGAGAGTAAGTGAACAAAGTTAAAAAATCTATTAAAAAAGGGAAACTAAAGGAGGAATTTGGAATAAATTTAATTCAAATGTTTTGTATATAATGATGAGAAGTAAAGGCTTTGTAAAAAGTCTGTATTTATCAATATTTATCAGTAAAGAAGACCGAAGATACAGGATTTCCTTCGAAGGAAAGTTAATTTTTCATTAAAGACTTAATTCAAAAAGAAGATCATAAAAACTATGAGAAAATTTTTATAAACAACTGCTTAAATACTATAAAAGTTTCAATTTTACAAAAATTCAGCATTGAATCTAATTAATAATAGGTATTTAAATTTTTTATTTGCGCAAAAGGAAAATAACTGATATCAGGCTATCTTACAGGGAGCTAATTTACATTTCCTTGCATTTAATGTGTTTTAAAAAATTCTACATTTTAGCGAAAAATATTTCTTGGGGAGAATGGATTATATATTAGAGGTTTTGTAGAAATTTCAGTATATGAAGAAGTTATCGAAAAACAAACCAGACGATGGTTTATCTTTCCAACCCATATTTACAGTTACAATAATTTATATTACTAGTATCTAAAAATTTGAATTGTATGAAATATTTTTTAAAAAACTAAGTACAGTTTTCAAAATAATTGACTCTAAATGTTGAATTTCTGTTACAGAGAATAAGTGGGGATAGCTGAATTTTAAATTTCAGTTTTTTAAACTTTTTAGTTTTCGTATAATGTTATTTAGGATTTAAGCAACCTCATCATCTCAAACTTGAAGTGCGTTCGTTGTTCGAATAGTTAATAGAATCATTTCAATTCATATTGCGCAAAAAAGAGTAAACAAAAATAATATATTAAAAAAAACTTCCTTTGGCTCACATTTTTTCATAGTTTGATAAAAAAAAAGCGTAAATTATTCCGATCGAAAATATAAACACTGGAAAGATTAATGTCTTGACTCCGTGATAGGACGTTAATTACCTACGACTAAATCTTTTTTTGAGCAGATTAGAACTAGTCGTGTGATTAAAAACAATATGAATTGCTGAAAAACGTTAAAAAAAATATTTTCGCATTCAATCTTGAAGTCGTACATAAGCCTCTTAATATGGTTATTATTTACCATAATTAGATTCTTTGTGTCACTAATATGGCTTATGCCCCATTCATTAATCAGATCAAGAGGATTTATATTATTGATTAAAATTCAGAACCGAGAAAAAGATACCAAATCTTCTTTATATATGGGGAAAAGAAGAAAAGAAAAATATATTTATAAAAAAAAAACGAACTTGGAGTAGAAGGGTTGTAAGAATAGTTATAAAGATAACCTAATTGGGTCAAAATGCTCATCATTCAAGCTTATCTAGCTAAAATGGCCAAGTTTTGTTCGACATTTTGTTCGAGCAGGAACGTTAGAAATTCGTTCAAACGATCGATTCGTTTAGTGTTTTTTCCTCTAACTTTTAGTCGATGATCAAAGTTTATGTAGAGGGGATTGGTTATCACCGGAAAAAAATCTAGAAGAACTTTAATTTAGTCTGAAGCATTTTTAGTTTTATGTTCGAACGTTCTTTCGAAACTCTTATCTGAGTTAGATATATTTAAAGATTAGAAGATGAAAATCTTTACAAAAGAATAATGATTATTTCAGAAAAGAATTCTGTACTAATTGCATTTGCTTTTGCCTTTGTTAACATGAAAAGCAATTTAAGTCCATGTAAGTTAAAATTGGAATTTAAAAACCAATGAGTTCGTTTGTTATAAGAATGAATTTTAAAATGGTCGAGTTCTGTCGAATTTCTTAATCTTTTCAAATTAATTAAGTGGTTTCTAATTATATTCAGAAAAAAAAAGTTTCAAAACAAATTAATCTCAATCACTGAAGGATCTAATAACAGTTTTAATAAAACAAAACTCATATTAATCTTAATATAAAGCAAAGTAATTCTTCGGTCATAGTTACATTTAAATTGCCTTGAGAAAAAGTAATTTAATTGCAATTACTCGAAACACTTAAAATGGAATTACAAAGGAAATATGAAACTTCTACAAATCGCAAATTTTGCTAGTCAAAAACATTCTTTTAATAACTTCTTAAAAATATCACCAAATTATGTTTCAAATTAAGGATGATTCAATTTAAAATATTTCATTTTATGTGAGATATAAATTGGAAAATTTTAAATTCATAAACTTCAAGTTTCCATATTTTATTTTTTAATTAAATATGTTCTAGAAGACATAGAATACATTAAAATATTTTTTAAATATAAAATGAATACTTTTTTCAAAATAAATTTCATGAGTTTGTTGACTAGAATTAATTATACTTAGTTAAAAAGAACAAGTGTAATGAAATACGTTCATGCAAGATTAACGTGATTTAAATGTGTTCGTATAAATTCGAACTTTCGAATTATTAATTTCGACTTTAACGATAATAAATTTCTTTAAATTATAAATAATTAACATTCATAACAATTTTAATTTACTTTTTGAAAATGTATTTGTTAGAAAATATATTATTACTATTACGGCTGTAACGTGAAATATTTTTCAATTAAATTATTCAGTTGAATTTAAAATCTATTTCTGACTATTATATTTATGAAACAAATAAGGATTTAAAGATTTTGAAATGTTTGGATATTCTTTTATTCAAATTAGGTACTTGAAAAATTTTATTTATGAAACAAATAAGGATTTAAAGATTTTCAAATGTTTGGATATTTTTTTATTCAAATTAGGTACTTGAACCATTTTATTTATGAAACAAATAAGGATTTAAAGATTTTCAATTGTTTGGATATTCTTTTATTCAAATTAGGTACTTGAACAATTTTATTTATGAAACAAATAAGGATTTAAAGATTTTCAAATGTTTGGATATTTTTTTATTCAAATTAGGTACTTGAACCATTTTATTTATGAAGCAAATAAGGATTTAAAGATTTTCAAATGTTTGGATATTTTTTTATTAAATTAGGTACTTGAACAATTTATCTCTATCATTTAGAATTCAGTTTATTTTTAAATAACAGATTATTAATATTCATAATGATAAGTTAAACAAAAATTAAATGGAACATTTATGAGCATTTAAATGGTAAAATGTCCGACAAAGGCAAAATCCAATTGAAACGCATAAACTTTGCTTTGTTTACCAAAAAGATTTACTTTTTTCTGTTATACGAGGTGTAAAAAGAGTAATCGAGATTTTGAGGAATTTTCGCATTCCAAAAACTCCCAGAATCTGAAAAACACGTTTTTGAAATTATGTTTACATATAAACAAAATAAATCAAAAGTATCTTGAGTCGTGGATATGAAATTTGTAAATCAAATTTGTAGATTTTTATGAAACATGGAATGAAATCCTTTCACAAGAGCTTTATTTTTCTGTCCAAGTGCAAGACATCGTAACAAGAAATGTGAAATAATAAGTGCTGAAAAAATAAAATTTGTTTCATCATTTTAGCCTTTAAGTATCCTAGATATATGAAAAATAACGGAAACAAGTTGTACACAGTTACAAGTATTAATACAGTTAGGGAAATTGGCTTCAAATTTTTGATTTTGTATTTGAAAGATTTTAAAGACAGTTGACATTTTTTTGAGTATGGACAGTCTAAAATGTCCATTACTGAGATGAGATGAGGGCTGCTTCGTTTAATACCAAAAAATATCAAGAATGCAATTTTTTGAAGGAAGAGCGAAAATAACACATCTATTGGATGGTATGCAAGAAAGTTTTGAGGAGAACTATTTCAATAGCATGAAATTTCTTAAAATTTTTAAAAAAATTATTCTATATTATTATGTGTAATTCTAATATGCAAGTAAACCAATTACTTCTCTCCCCTTATATACACACTTCTTTAACCCTTTATCTAATGAATTATGATGCCACCAATTTTACAACTTCATTTTTGTACCAGTAGTTAAATTTTCTTGCAAAATAATCCCTGAGAGTCCAAGAGAAAAATTTTAATTAATAGAAATATCTTACTTAATTTAATTATAAATTAAATATTTTTTTATTCCTACTTTTAGCTTATATTAACTTCTTGCTATTTGGGTTACATTATTCGTGTTTTTCTTAGAATACCATCGGCAAAACTAGTTCTATTGCAAAAATATAATTCAGATTTAAATGGTACTTATAAGTACCATCAGTAGATAAAGGTTAAAATAAGTTTTAAAAAGACAAAATTTCATTTTAGCTGTAATGGTAATTGATATTAATTCAGTAATAAATAGTATTCATGCTCTCTTTGAACATAAATTAATGGTATAATAATAAAATACAAAAATCTGTGAAGGTTTTTGTTATTATTTAACAAATAAAGAATAGGCTCTTACCATGTTGCCAATCTATGGCATAATTGAAATATGTACCAATACTGTGGAGATCCATGGCTGCTATCATAAGCAAATAAACTCCCATGCAAAAATCTGCGAAGGCTAAATTGCACATCAGGAACTTGGAGACGCTGTTGCAGGCTCCTGTACTCATGAGTACAACCATGACTGCAACGTTGCCCATGACCGATGTCACCACAACTATCCAAACTGCGATTCTCAACAACGTATTCCCCATGACATCTTCACAAGGATTGAACGCATCTGGAGATGGAAAGCATTCCACATCGCGGTAGTTTTTAGAGAGTTGCCCACAAAATGCTTCGAGTTCGACTTCGGATATCACAGCAACGGTTGTACCATGGAACACTCCTTCAAAAGGATTCTCTGGTACATTCTTCTGGAGGCCAGGTTTTCGTCTTTTTAAGTGCAAGTGATTACCGAAGAAATCTTCTGTGTCAGTCATGTTCAACCAATAATCTTGATAAAATATTGTATTTGGAGACTTGGGTACGCCACCCCATTCAGCTCGACGTCTATAAATCTTCTTTGGGATTTTCCTTCTTAAAAGCGTTTCTTCTGTTACAGGAGTGGTATAAAGATGTTCCTTTAGATGTCTTTTGTGATGCTTTTCCCTAGGATTCGCAAAGTAAAAATTGGAATCTGTGTAAGAAAGAGGAGGGTCAAATTTCGGTATTGGGTCTCCCCATCGGTCGTTTTTTATCAATAGACCTTCTCTTTTTCGAAATTCGCCGTTTTCGCTGGCTTTCTCAGTTGTTGGTATTGGTGTGGTGGTGCTTGGATTTTGGTTGCAGTACAACTTTTGGACGTTTTCTTTGAAAGCTGTGTACTTGGAGAATTCTTCTGGATCATGTGTGGCTGGAAACTTAAAAGCGCAGCAGTGATAGGGGTAGGTCAAATACGCTTCCTTGATGTACTTGAAGTGGTAAACAGACGGGAACACTTTCAACGGATAAACTTCAGACAGTTTGAGCACTTCTAGCTCTTCTAAGCCCTTGGTTGGTAATGAGCTTATGCTTGTGTCAGAGAGGTCCCTAGATACAAAATACAAAATAATCAATGAAAGTTTTTAAAAAATGAATAGGTATTGAAAACGTAATATATAAGAAAACAGTACCAGAGAGAATTATCCGATATAAAATTAATATTTAAGCATTTTGATTTATTAATGGATTTCTTAATCTCAAGAAATAACATCTATAAAAATGACCTCTAATTTGATCATTATCTTGTTATTTATATTTATTATTATTATTATTATTATTGTTGTTGTTGTTGTTGTTATTATTATTATTTTGGTTATCAAGAAAACGAATTTCTTCCTTATTTGAAAAAACATATTCTTTTGAATAGCCAAAGAAATATAATTAAGTTTTGCAAATTCTCAAGGTCTATGTATTTTAAGTTTAGTAAATTTGCTTTATTTTATACAACTTTCTAAATGTCTTGACAAGCTTATTGACGACTGTTTCATAAAGTGATTGGTGATTATTGAAATACTTCCAAAGTAGATTTTAGTTTAGTTGTATTCACGTCCCGTATTAAAGCAAAACTTGGACTATTTTAAGACGTGGACAGTTGACGAAATTGACACTCAAGTTTGAATCCTCCTCTCCAAGCATCTACACCACACCAATGGGAGGACATTTGACTGATTTAGCGTGCACCAGATCCTCTCACACGGCGAATTTTCTGTGAAATCAGATCTCAAACAGGAAATTATCAATCTCCTAGGACCGGACCTTACCACTGGCCACCGGGGTGGTCATTTTCAACCCAGAAAGAAATGGTATATATATTTTAACTTTATGTTCGAAATAAACTAAGAACTAAGAAGTATCATCTGCAGATTCAATATTTCTTTTGTTTAAATCCTTTACTGAAGTTTTTACACTGTGAGGACATGCCATTCTGCAAGGATAAATTCTGACAGGTAATCAATTTTGATAAATTTCCTATGGGATGCTGTCAATTTCTTTTCATACTTTTACTATACATTACCACCTGTTGGCAGAAATGTGGGCGGAATTCTCTCTAGAATATAGCTATAGTCTCGTGATAAAGCTATAGTCTCGTGATAAATGAGAATAAATACTAAAAGTATAAGCTAAAAGTA
Source organism: Argiope argentata (assembly GCA_026289955.1). Classification (NCBI taxonomy): domain Eukaryota; kingdom Metazoa; phylum Arthropoda; class Arachnida; order Araneae; family Araneidae; genus Argiope; species Argiope argentata. The sequence goes on from JAOUZG010048486.1 coordinate 963,620, forward strand.
TTGTACTAAATAGCTAAAAGTATAGTACTTAAAGATTCAGATTTATTCTGAGATAAAATTCTCAATACCAATTTTGCTTAAAATCATTCACTAACTTGTAGTTTAAATAAATAAATAAATAAATAGAAAAGAAGAGTTAATGACATAATTTGGAATTTTTCTTCTATTAAAAATATTTTATTTGTATTTTTTGAAGATTTCGCATATATTTTCACACTTTTTATTTTTCATTTTTAAACAAAAAAATACTGACATTGGACTATAAAATTTTATCATTAATATAGGCAATATGAAGAATTACCAATGTGACATAACGTGCTATTTATATAAAGATAGCAGGAACCAAATGTTTTCTAGAAAAATCTGCGCAAGTTTAAAAAATTCAGCAGAAATCTACTGAAAAGAAACACTTAACAACAACGATTAAAAAACTAATCAAGGCGTTAATTTACTATTATTCATATTTCACAGGAAATCTCAAAATATTTTGATAAAAAGCACTTCTTTATGAAATATGCCCATACCGAAATGTAACAAAAAAGGGAAAAAAAAGAGAACATTGTTACATAATCAGAACCTTTTATCACAATAAAGATTATATTTAATAAATTTACTTATGTTCCGATGACTGAACTCTTTCGTAATTAAAAACAATTGATTTTGCAATTCATCCGGAAATTGTTTCTAATTTTTCGAAATATGTTGCTGCCTGAAATGACGCACAACAAACTAATTAAACTGTTTTTTAATTATAAATTGTATTTTGATGCAGTTAATTTACCGTGCAAAATCAGTTACAAAAACCTGGTTGGCTAAGTATTTACACAGGTAAACTATTGGCGGAAATTGATAAACTAATTAATTTGGAATTTTTGTTTGCATTTGGACCGGAAGCAGTTAAGTATTTTCCACGTGCTACCATAATATTTCAGTATTAGGAACATGGATTTACTCGTTTTAAACAGTAACTGCTTTCATTTACCCCGTTTTTATAATTTATTCTCTCTTTGTTAATGCTTACAAGTGGCTATTTTATTGCTAAAAATAGTTTATTTTTATTTAAATTGCGGGTGTTTTGAAATAAATTATTAAAGTTTTTATAAAAAAATATTTTTTTGCCGAATTTTTTGGAACTTCACATATTTTATTATACAGTAATACGTGCTGATTTTATGGATTGTTGTTTATCTTACACATTATAATTATTGATTGTAAATTAATGTTTTAATGTTTATTTTTTCTAAAAAAAAGAGCAAGTGGAATATTTTCTACCATTCAGGAATTTTCTCCAAAAGTATATTTCCTAATTGAAACAACGACATATTAAATAAAAAGATGCTCATTGCTTTTGTTTTTAGCAGTAACAGGCTTAGTTATACACTGAAGTGACAAAAGTCATGGGATGACTGTTAATATCGTGTCAGTCCTCCTTTTTCCCGGCGAAGTGCAACAACTCGACGCGTCATGGAGTCCACAAGTCGTCGGAAGTCCTCTGCAGGAATATTGAGCCATGCTGTCTGTATAGACGTCCATAATTGTGAAAGTGTGGATGGTGCAGGAGTTTGGGCACGAACGGACCTTTCGATGATGTCCCATAAATTCTCGATGGGATTCATATCCGGCGATCTAGGTGGCCAGATCTTGCGCTGGAATTTTCCGGAATGTTCTTCAAACCAATCGCGAACAGTTCTGGCCCGGTGACATGGCGCATTGTCATCCATCTGATCTGCAAGCAGCTGAACATAACCATTTCCAGTCAATGATCGGTTCAGTTGCACCAGAGGACCGAGTCCATGCCATGTAGAAACAGCCCACACCATTATGCAACCACCACCACCTTGAACAGTGCCGTGCTGTTTGGGTCCGTGGCTTCGTGGGCTCTGCGTCACACTCGAACTCTACCATCAGCTCGTAACAACTGAAATCATGACTCATCTGACCACGCCACGGTTTTCCACTGGTCTCGGGACCAGTTGATATGCTCACGAGCCCAGGAGAGTCGCTGCAGGCGATGTCGTGCTGTTAGTAAAGGCACTCGAGTCGATATTCTGCTGTCATAGCCCAAGGAGGATAAATTTCGCCGCACAATCCTAACGGACACGTCCCTCGTACGTCCCACATTGATTTCCGCTGCTATTTGACTAAGTATTGCGCGTCTATTAGCATTGACCATTCTACACAGACGTCGGCGGTCTCAGTCGTTAAGTGCAGGTGGTCGCCCACTGCGCTGTCCATGATGGGATGGGATGCCTGAAATTTCATACTCTCGGCACACTCTTGATACTGTGGATCTCGGAATGTTGAATTCACTAACGATATCCGCAATGGAATGACCCATACGTCTAGCTCTAACTAACATTCCTCGTTCAAAGTCTGTTAATTCACGTCGTGCCGACATAAATCGTGAAAAACATGTTCACATGAATAACTTGAACACAAATGAAAGCTATGGAAAACGAATTGCGCATTTATACTTTTTCGCTGCGATACTACTGCCATCTGTATATTTGCATATTGCTATCCCATGACTTTTGTCACTTCAGTGTATATCTAGCCACTCTCTTACAATGTAAGATAAATAGCTTTTCATAATCTGAATTAGATTTAAATTATTTGATAAATAGGTTTTAATTAGAAGCACATGCAAATAATGAAATAAAAAAAAAGAAGGAAATTTTTTTGTTAAAGTCATGTTTGTTTTTATCATGTGACAATTAGTCATAAATCCAGAAGGAAAAATTAAGTAGTATCAAAATATAAATCGAATGAATAAAATTGAATATTTAAAATATTTTACTGGATAATTTTTGGAAGTAAATATTATCAGACTTTTATTAAAATGTATTGTTTGTTGTTAAAGCATATTATTTTTCTGAAATGCTAAATATAAGGATAATATTCAAAATGTAGAAAGTAGATACATAATCTAAACGAAATTTCCGGTACTGAAAATAGTATATGAAATGAAAATGATCGTTAGCTCTCGTGAAAAAAAATATTTGCAAATATATACAGGACTGGCTTATTAAGTAATAAGGTTTGTAGCTGTCTAAAAGTTCTGAAGCCAAAATATTTTTGGGATATTTTCAGAGGAATTTAATTTAATTTATAGAGACTAAGTACGCTAGTTTATTTTTAAAAAATCAATTGGCGTATAAATTTTGAAAAATAATTAGGTCATTTTTAATGAATTGATTTTGAGAATTTTATATTATATTGTTTTAAGATTCTATAAAAATTAGTTTGGCATATAAATTGAAAAAGTGTCATACTCAATGATTGAAATAGTACGTTGAAACTGTACTAAAGAGTTTTGTCAATTTTAACGTAAATTATAATCCTAACATTAATTTTAGATTTAAATAAATTTTTCATTTTTTATACATAATATACTAAAACTAATTTTCTTGAAATTGATCTGTAATTTAATATTTCTGTATTTTAGCTTGCCACAATTAGCTCCTTAAAGCTACTTTCATAAGAATTAAATAAATTAAAATCAACAATTTTTTTTTGATTTTGGAAGCTCAAAAAGAAGAAAAAGAAAGGGACAAGACACTGAAAGCCTCGAGAATAAAAGTGCATTTAAATTTAATGTAAATAAAGCTTTATTATCAACAGATAATTTTATAAAGTTACGACTTTATAAAAACCATTTCTGATATATCTATTTTTATATTTTGAATGTTTAAATAACCTTATATAAAATATTTGAGATATACAAGGGCAAAGTTTAGTGAACATTATATATATATTTAAACAGCAACGTTTAAAAATTTATAAACTGAAATCTTTTTAACTTTTTAAATATATGATGGAATACTTTTGTAGAAGTACTAAACCAATAAACTAGTTCAAAAATAGAATGACAAATCTAGTTACATCCTTCATAAATATAATGGTGTATCCCTCGATTCAACACATAGCATTCTTTATTCATATCCATTCATAGTGAAATGTAATTTTGGGAAAGAACAATGCATCTCAGAAAGATTTAAAATTAAATATTCCCATTTCAAATATCAAAGAGTAATTCAAAAGAGACAAAGAGTTTTGTCGAAAATTCTACTCTTTTAAATTATATTATTGTAACTGAATTTTATACAGAAATATAAGATGCTTTTTCTGGAGAACACACGATAGTTTGTTTAAAATAGCAAAACTTTTCAATTATATAGTGAATTACAAATCATAGAAACTCACATTTCATAATTTTCGTTTATTTTGAAGGTCTAAATTAAACATGATTTGTTCGGGCATCTCGTCAAAAAAATTTTTAAACCTAATCAAAACCAAATTTTTCACATATATTTTACTAAATAAGCAATTTAGATATCTGAGAGGGAAATTGCTTTATTATTTAGTTAATGAGGGGATGGAAAATGGCAATACCATTCATTTTTGAAACCCCCCCTATTATAACAATTTTTTAAAGAGAAATGGAAAAATCATTATTCAGTACTAGCATTATTTTTATTTTGTATATTTATTGTTGTTTGTTAAATAATTGCAAACGAAATTTTACTCAGCATTTCATTTGATTTGCATATTTATTCAAATTTTATAATAAAATTTCAATTTATCCAAAACACATAATCATTCAACGAATCAAAGCAATTTTAAGAGAACTATTTGAACTAAGAGATGTGGTGAAGTTAAATATAATAGTCGCTGAAATTGAATCTAAAGTCAAAATAGCTTCTTACAAGAAACAATTCTTCTTTGTTGTTTCTTCTTTCTATCGTTATTAAGAAGGATAATTTGAATACTTTCAATTTTATTCTGCTTATCTACACAGCAAAAAATTTCCTCCCTATCCCCCAAAATATAAACTAATTTTTAAATCTTTTAATTTAAAAACTGCGTACTCAGGAGAGAATATGAATAAAATTTGATTTTGATTATTCAGTAGTATTTGCGCAAAGGGTAACTAAACATTTATTGTTTAATTTGGATTATTCCGTTTTCTGAATAATTTATTCTTATATAATAAATTTTCCATAATTTAAATTTATTATAATTATAAATATATAATAAATTTTCCATAATTTACACAGTTTAGGATTTTTGATTAAATATAATAGCATCTCAAATCTATTTGCTGACCATAAAAGATTAAATATTCTATGATCAGGAAATCTGAGAAATAATGTTGAGATAATGGAAATAAATATTTTCATAATGAAAAATATCTCATCAGAAAGTAGTTTACATCATAAGTATCATAAACAGTTCACCTCCAAGTATCCCGCCTAGTACGGCGGATGGACAGACTGAATAATGGCAATGCAACCCCTCTTTCTTTTATTTAATTATGATAAAAGA
>JAOUZG010048486.1:981551-994132 GCA_026289955.1 Argiope argentata
CGAAGTGAAAATAAACTGAAAATATAACATAAGCAGGATAGAAATGTACTCCGATTTTTAAAAAAAGCAAAATATCTTTTCTCTCTATAATATGGAAATGTGTTTTTAGATTTAATGTAAAATTCTTATTTTCTGCTTTTAATTATAATAGTTACAAATTGTCTAAACAATTAGTAAAAATCGATTAAAATTTTATATAAAATAAAAAATTACTCTTTTTTTAACAGACGTTTTTCATAATATGAGTTGTTTTTATTTATCATAGCCAAAAGCTTATTTCTATGACTGAAGAAATAGACATTGGAATGGTAAATAATATATTTTCAATAGGAAATGAAAACTTTAAATGAATAAAAAATTAAAAGGAAATCTATGCGTATATAAAGATATCATATCAGAACATAATTTCTTGAACGGCCATGCATCACGTGCTCATGCAAGTTATATTATTTTATTCATATTAAATAGTATGAAAACGATAAAAAACTTTGTCTCGCATTTATTGTTTAAAAAATATCACATTTCCTATTTGTTTAATTTTATATAATTACGAGCTCAAAATCACATTTTTCCAGGTTTTAATTGCTGTAGTAATTTTTTTTAAGAAAATCGTAGCTTTTGTTATGCTTATTATTTATGACAATGCTTTATTAAATGCTGATTTTTTTGAGATGCTCGTTCAAATAATAAAGTTTTTATTTTTCACCTGCAGATTTTTGTTGATACCAAAACCCTCATGCCAAAAAAATGTTCTGGCATGATAAAAATAACAATGCTTTGCATCTTTTGATTCAATAAATAAACTGGTAACAAAAATAAAAATTAAAAAAAAAATTAATGTCTCCGGTCTCTAATGATCGTATATATAAAAAATTACTGTTCATACAATTATATTTTAAACAAAAAAATAACATTTTTATAATGAAACTGATCGAATTATAAAATCTTGAATTTTTTTGAATTAGATCAATGAATGACAGATTCGAAGTAGTGCCCCTATTTTTAATAGCGAATGCATTTTGGGATGGAAATCGGGTAGTTCAAACAATTAAAAACATTGATATTCACAATTCCAACTTTAATAAGCTTCTTTTGGTATGGCATGATTAATTTTGTTTCTTCTAAACTAAACTTATTCTAATCGAATGCAACCTTAATCAAAAAAGTGTGACACATTTTTTTGTTTAAAATATTCAAGTGCAAAAGATATTTTACAATTTATGTTTCATAAACTTAGAAAATTTATATGAAGTCTGAGGCTTTAACTTTATCAACATAATATTTTCTGAATGAAACGAGATAAAACACTGCATTTTGCATTGTTAAGAAATTTTTCCTATTCTCAAATATATACCTATATATGTTGGTTGGGAACTAATTGCTGAGTCAATACTGAGAGCGCAGTATCTCATGAAGAAGTTCTTGATGCTATAAGGAGTAAGGAATAAAAATTCAGTAAGTTTTTGTATTAAACTTATTCCTTTTTGCCAATTTTATGCATACGACCCTTATAATGGATATACTTTACTGTTTGATATAATAATTTTGAAAAGCAGAAGCAATTATAGCATACGACCCTTATAATGGATATACTTTACTGTTTGATATAATAATTTTGAAAAGCAGAAGCAATTATAAGTTCAAAACACGGAATATTAGCATTTGTAATATAAAGATCTATATCTCCAACCCCGTTTTCTTTGTTGGTTTTGTAAGAATGAATGGTCTGCTATATTTACTGCAGTCACTTGTGCCTAGTAATTGGATTGTCTTAAATCTCAGAATAATACGTAAATTACAACAATGAATATTCTAATGCCGCTTAAGAAATTATTCCAGAAATAGAAAGCAACACCTTACAATGAATTGTTTAATGCTGTAAAGAGTATTAAGTTATGATCTAGTCAAATATACCCAGTATAAACTTATACATTTACATCTGCTCTATTGTCACTGTAACTTTTCTGGGTAATATTCTTGCATTTGATTTATTATAGTTCTATATGATCTATTTCTCAACATAGACAAATGTTAGACCGAAATATATGGGGAAAAACATAGATAATTCCAAGGTTAAAGCACGGATTAATGTCTCTCACTGTGCAATGTGAAGGGCAGTAATACAATCCAGTATATCCACTAGCATAATTTTATTTGGCACTTCTGATGTTTATCAAGACTTTCTAGTGAGGAATATAAAATATTGTATTCACAAACTATTGTAAACGATCAGAAAAACGAAATATGAATTATCCTTCAGCTTTTATTATGGAATTTCTAGATCAATGAATCACTCGTATCATCTACTTTATCTCGTATCTGTTTTATCTTTTAAGTTTCTCTTTGTCTTTTTATCAGGCTATAGAACTATTCAAATTTTTGAATATTAAATTTTATAAAATAAGAAAAATTGATATTTTGTTTTGGAATAGAATTTTATGGTGAATGATGCTCGAAAAAATATAGCAATAAATCTTCAAGGCTCAACAATAGTGTTTAGCGTTTGATTTTACGATGTTTATTTAGTAATTCAGTTCGCATTTTGTGTTCCTATTTATAAAAAAGTAGACATAAATCCATTTTTATTTTATATATTAGGCTGGCTTAAGTGAATGCAAAACTTCTTGAAATGTCTATTACGGCTTACTGAAGTATTTCGAAGTATTCGAAACAAAATTTGATTCTTGAATAGAAAATCTTTTTTTATTTTATTTCAATTCACAAAAACTTTATTTATATTCTATTGGAGACAGGCTTTTACTCTGTTAAAGATAAAATAACAATTTTCATTTCATGCACAATGTAAAGTTCTTTTTGAATATGTCTTCAAAATACATTTCTACTTTTCAACAAAGAATAGCATCAGTCTGGAAAATTGTTTGAGAATTATAAAAGTTAATTAAGTTTGTTTAATAGTAATGTTTATAATGTTGTAATATATCTGTATTAGGCATTAATCCCTCATTCTTACTCGTTAAAAAGAAATATTATATATTTTTTACTCAAAAAATAGATATAGTTTGGTGGATTGCCTTTTGAATATATTATATCTTCAACAATTTTAAAATCTGATGGATTTTAGTTCATAATGACATGATTTTATTTCAGCTACAGAATTAATTGATAAAAACACGTATCTATATCCAAGATTAATTTCATAAAAAAAGATACCTCTTTATTTCAGTTGTTTATTCTTTTTAAAAATATATTCTAAGTGTTATAATTTTAATAATTGATATGAAAATCAATTCTTAGTTGTTTATCTGAAACATTCTGAAAATCTAAAACCATCTCGAAAAACGATGTAAAAAATTGCTTTTTTGCTTTGAAATTTAAAAAGAAACAACATATATCATGAATATCATTAAAATTTCTTCATTCATAAGCGAATGCTTTGGCAAGCTTTTAGTGTGGGAAATTTGTTAGAATGATTCAATTAGGGTGAGGATCGGAATATAAGAAATTTGAATTATTTTAAATAAATGTGAATACAAAAACTCGTATTAATAATTATAAAATACAAAACTCGTAAAATTACTTCTGAAGATATAAAATTACAGCTATATGCATAGTTATCTTAAAGTTATATCTTATATGTTGAAATGTTAAGTTTTTTTTATGACTGTCAGAGTAAGAAAACTCCGGCCATTAAATTGAAGGGGAAAAATATAAGGAAGAAATGGCACTTATTAACACTTTGGCAACCGGCAATTTTACACAGAAACTATATCATGTCACCGGCTACTTTTTTGTAATTGAATATGAAAGTAAAACGTTCTAAAAAAACTCCAATGAATTTTATTTATACTGAATAAAAGGAAATTAAACTTTGGATATATTTTTTACATCAAAAAGTTATTCGCCGATATGTTCCGTCATGGTTGAAATTTTTGGAATTTTACTAAAATTCTAATAAAAATGTAAATACTAGGAAAAGTAATTTTTCTGTTATAGAGCGGACAAGACTAAACACGATACGCCAAGTTTTTGCAATGTTCTATATCGCCCTCGGTGTTATAAATTGAAACAGATAATGCAAGTGCAATGACGAGTTAACTCGTCACCTGTCAACAACGTTTGGACATGAAAAGACGAGTTAACTCGTACTGATGTATATTATAAATTTTATTTTCCCCTTAATCTTAGAATGCATAATATTTACAGCTAATTTAAATAAATAATTTCATAATTTACAAATAATTTGATGCATGTAAATATATTAAGTACACTATTATACATAAAATGATTTCTTTGTTGATTTCTTATTTCAAATGAATCATTATACTTCAAATGATTTTTTTTGATATCTTATTTCAAATGTGTTACTTAAAATAATGGCATAAAAAGCTAGCCGAAAAGAGTTTTTTTTTCATGAATTTGAAAATTATTATTCACATGAAAGGTTTAAAGTTAATTAAAAAAATTTGTGAGAAGTTTAGAATGTAAAAATATATTTTACTTTCTCTAAGTGGAGCAATAATAAAGAAAACTAAGTATAGTTTGTTTAAATAATGAACTTTTTCAATTTGAACTAAGGATTTCTTTTAGATAATTTTTACTAAAAATACAATATTATAATTTAGAATATAAAGTAGGGAGAAAAGTCTTGATGAAATGTAAATGAAAGCTTAAATTATCATTATTATAGCTTTAAGATAGAACATAATATATTAAGTGAATAATTCAAAGATGTTTCTTCCAGATTTTGTTATTTTATTGTAAAAAACAAAATTGTATTACAAAAGAGAAAAACATTAAAGGGAACAAATTACCAAAACAACTGTATTATGGGTGAAACAATTTAAAATAATACATTACGCTTTCTCACACCGACAAAAGATAGCACTTGTATACCTGGCTGGAAAAAAACATTCATTTTCCTTTACAAAGACGAGTACTTTTCTATGCTTCTATTGCCGTGTTCTTTATCATTCTTTTCTTCTTATTTTTATCCCCCGGTGCGAATTGCTAAGGGAGTGAAGCCGACAACTTTCTTTCGTTGCTCAAGAGAAAAATTCTTTTTTCTTTTTGAGAATTCCAAAGGAAAAGCTCAAGATCTAAGAAAAATAAAGCTCTTTTTCATGGGGAGTTGCTCATAGGAAAGCCGACAAAAATCTCGTATCTTATAATGACGGGAACGGAGTAGTTTCCCCATCGTCTGAAAAAAAGTTTTTTTTTTTTGGCTTATAATTTTTCCCGTATTCAAGGTAACCAAACACCAGGTATTAAGTAGCATAGATACAAAAAATAAAATTAAATAAAAAAAAAACTACTAACGCTTTAGCATAAAAAGAAACATTATAACGCTGTGCAAAACTACAAATTTTTATATTTTATTCTGCTTAAACCTATTATTTCTCCGATTCCATTGATTTATATTGACGTCAGAGTTATAAACAAATAAAGGTTGTCCCCAAATTGAAGCAAGTTTTGAATTTGCCTCTGTTTGTGCTTTAAAGGGTTGACAATCCTATAAAAAATCGTTTGACAGCTGATAGTTTAGGATCAGTAAAAATAATACGATAACTCAACATTTGAATTAAATAAAAAATAAAGTTTTTCCCTTTGAATTGCTATATTTTTATTGAATCATAAAGTGCACAGCATACAGTGATGTATGGAATAATACATAGGATAAATAATCACCATGGTTTTATTGGTACATGAACACTTTTTTGAAAATTTCCATAACCATTTTGCATAAATGTAGTTTAAATTCAATTATATAGCATTTCCTCCTTCAATGCATGCGGCTTATTGCCCTAGACTTTTGAATATAGATCTTTGGTATTAAATCATACGATCTAGATAGCCAACTCTCAGATACTCGAATTGTGACCGCCAGACTTTCATTATATTCAAAATTTTGCTCAATAATGAAAGCACTTTTTTCTGCCATTGTACTCATCGACTATGAAATGATTTTTTGATAACCTTACTGCACAAATGGTTGAAAATTCAAATCTTGCGTTAATGTGGTACTTTATATGCTTTTCATAGATATTCTGTAAAGAGTTCCATGAACGTAATAGTTGCATGCCATATTTTGTGTTCATCGAAGTGACTATGGGAGCCAAATATCTTTTCTATGATCTTTTAGTTATTCTTTAAGGTCAAATATTGCTGATATTTATTCTATATAAACATTTTTCATAAGTTTTGAGTTAACCAAAGGAGCAATTAACAGATTTTAAGAATAATAAGCAATTAACAGATTTAAGAAAAAAATCGAATGGACTTTGTTACAGTTATTAAAGGAGAATCAAAATTTTGTGGAACTGAAAAACAAGACTTACTTAGAATCTAAATTGTAGATATATGTACAATATTTAGATGTATTTTGATGGATATTGCGCGTTTTTAATTATCTCTTGCTAATCCTTTCTATTTTCTTTTGCTTCTGAGCTGTCGACACCAGAAAAACAAAAAGCAACAATCTGAATAGAGAATAAAGCTTTATTATTATTTTTCTCACTCATTTTTTTAAATCTTTTGCTTCTTTGACAATACGTTATCTGCATGTATATTGATAAAGTAAATATTAATTTCTTCCAAAAGTGACTATCTTATCAGTGCGGGAATAAAGAAAGGATTTAATTTACACATTAATATTCAAAAATAATTTTCTTTTGATTTTGTTTTAATCTATTTCCTTTTTGTTTATTCGAAAATTTTCCTTTCCTTTTCACCTATAAGAGGTATGGGTAAAAAAAAGCAAAATTTATTTCAAAAGTTTTATTTTTAATTCTTTTAAATTTTGATTATTTCAGCATATTTTTTTTCTTTTTCCACTCCTTAAAATTTTAATTATTGAGAATTTTTTTTTTACTTTGAAGCAAGGCTTCAAGTAGTTTCCTGAATGCCTTTTTTTAATCATTATTAGCGTTTTTGCTTTCAAATTTATTTCCTTTCAATTCAGATTTCACAAAAAAAATTGTGAAAATTGAGCATCATGTGAATAAAGTTGGTGCCCTACGATAAAGATTCTGCTCCAAACCTAAAACGTACTGAAAAATGCAAATATTAATTCAAGTAATAGCACAACCGAATTTCTTCTTATTATCTGAATATTCAATCTTTATCATTATAGGATGATGTTGTAAAAAATATTTGATTTGAAAGTTTAATGAATGAGTTAGTAGTTCTTGAAAAATTATATAAAGAAGCACAGTGTCACATTATTCTATCAATGCGTAATACAACTTTTGAAACCCGTGGGAAACAGTTTAATTTATTTAGCAAAAAACTAAATTTCTGAGAAAATAGCTTAAAGCTTTCTTTTCTTAGTACAGAATTATAGACAACTTAATTTCAAACGGTACCTATGCCAATTACCATGAAGAATTGTAAGGCCCGCCAATTTTGGCAATGCTGCTCACCTCGGATAGCAACCCTTCTTGCCGACTTGAAAAGAGAAGAGTTGAGGGAGGGGGAAGAGAGGTCAGTCTGAGACTGAAGAGGTGAAAGATGATTGGATAGTTTGGTGTTACTTTCGTATTTTTACTTTATATTTGTGCTGTGTCCCGTATCTACATGTAAATAAAAATTTAGGATTAAAATTGGATGAGATCACTATCTCTACCACTTACATTAAAGAAATACCACGCAAAAAGGTTTTTTTACAAGCATGTATAACAATTCAAGAGAAACGTTTTTGCAATAAGCCATATAACGTCTTTGAAAGAAATATAAGGGTCTTTTACTCACAAAAATATACCGTATCTTTTAGCAATCAATCATTATAGAAGATTGCTGGTAATCGGTCCAAGTGGTCTAAGAACACGAAAAATTGAAAAAAAAAATCGGAAGATTCGTTTTCTGAAGCAATAGGCCTTTCATGTAAGGCTTGTCACTCTCCTCTTTTGGAGTTATAGTGTTCAGCTGAATTCGAGAGGGATGATTAAAAGAAAACGGAAGACCATCGGAAGTAGGTACTAGAAACGACGGTTAGGGAGAAAGTGGAGAGGTTGTCATGCACTTATCCTCTATGGATAGAATTCCAAGAGAATAAAATTGCAATAGTTCTGAGGCTTGAATGGAATTTCTGCAATTCATTCAGATAGGGTTTCGGACAAATATGCAAGTAGATATATATGTAATGCTAACAACAACTATTTACAGCACTTAGGTCATTGTAATTATGCGTAAAACTATTTTGATGGTAATAAATTATAAGCGTAAAAGAAATAAAGAGCGATTTATGAAAAATTATTGAAAACGCGTTAAAATGGTTCTTAATTCGAAATGGCAAACAGAGTGGGATCTCGAGATAGAGAACAAACTCCATGCAGTAAAACCAATTTCACAATCTTGGCCTTCATTAAGCAATAGAAACGCAGACACTCTTTTAACACGCCTACGCATTGGTCTTACTAGATTCACTCATGTTCATCTTTTACTCGGCAAACCACCACCACCAATGTGTTCGCAATGCAAAAGTCAAATCTCTATACGCCATATTTTGAGTGACTGCTCATGTTTGAGTGTTCAGCGATTGAGATTTTTTCGGGCGTCTATGGTTTCTTTGTCGGATTTGCTTGCCAGAACCCCTCATGTTAATCTTTTTGAATTTTTAAAACCGATAAGGCTTTATTCCCTTATTTAAAATGGTGATAATTTTTTAAAAAATAGTTCCGTTTTTAAACATACCAAATAAAACTCTCGTATTGCAATGCTTTCATTTCTCTGGTTGGTGCAGGATAATCAAAGTCCTTGATTTTGTGTCAAAAAAATCAAACCAAACCAAACCTTATTTACTAAAAACTTCATTAATATATTCTACTTAGCAATTTGAAAAGATATTAAAAATCAAGATATATGGAAATCATTACAACCTTAGTTTTTGTTTAAATGGTATAATTTTTTTAACACATTGAAAATGAATTTTTTAATAGAAGTGTTTATTAAATCAAATCTTCAAAAAAGATCTTTAAAGCGTGCTTAAGATAGTTATAGCTTAATTAAGCAAGAATAATGATTCATTTTATGGAATGCATTGCAAATGAAAAGTAAGCAATGCAGTCTACAAATTTCTAAAACATATCTAATTTATTTTTATTTATCAAATGCAAATAGAATATAAAGAGAGACATGTCTAAGCCATTAGTCTCTGCAAAAACCATTAGTTTCTACCAAAATTAAAAACTTTAACTTACAGAGAACGGATATTTTTCAAACCCAAAAAAGCTTCTTCATGAATGGATTGAAGTTGCGTGTTTCCTTTCAAACTCCTGAAAGATAAAAAGTGGAAACATTAAAAAAAACACTAAGCAATAATTAACAAAAAAACATTAAAAAAAGATATTATTTTTTTATGGCGGTCGGAAGAAACAAACATTCAAACAGCCTAATTGCGAATTTGTAGTCAAATGTTTTTTTCCTCGTTGGTTATTCTACCAGAAGCAGTTTTGTTCTTTAACTCCATTTTTAAAGTACTTTATGCTATGGGGTTACTTAATCTTTCATTGCTCGAAGCACAGAACTTCAGTCAGCATCTTATATCATTTAGAATTCGTTATTCTTTGTATTAAAAGTAACCATATTTTCTCCTAGGCTCAGCTTTTCATATCGGAATAACCGTTTCGCTTGACTAAAAAAAATGGCGAAAGAAAAGCATTTTGAAGATTAGTTCTGTCCTTAAAGCAAATTCCTTTCTTACAATATATAAGTGCATTGTACCATGATGGCATTAAATCCAGTAGACAGAGCTGGGATCAGGCATTTAAGTTTCTTATTTGCGTGCCTAGTTTTGCTCTGGCCGAGTAAATGAGCTTTGGCATCGTTATAGACGCATATAAGGCCAAATGGGAATTCGAAATTTAATTTCTGTCCATAACTTCATATGGAGATATTGCTATCTTCAAAGAAATCTATTATACTTATGGTTATTTTTATTTCTGGACATGAAGTTATTTAATAGAGGTATGGAGACGGAAATGATCGTGGTTTCCATTTATTTTGTTAGACTAATAGATTGAGCAATTTCATTCGGGATACGTTTAATGTAACAATGAAGCAACCGTTGTAAAAATCTGTTCTGTAAACTTCTAATATTTATGAATGGGCTGATTTTGGTGATTCTTATAGATTATTATTAATTTTAGCGTATAATAAAATTACCATTAAACTGAATAAAAAATTGTTAATCTTAGTAGAACTTGAAAGGGTTTTTAAACTTACTCTTTTATATAAAAGCAACTAAGGAATTAAAAATCCAATAAATAAGCTGATGTGTTTGACCCGAAATTTGACATAAATTTCATTTCTGTGAATAATACTATGTATAATACTATAGATAAGCTAATTCACTGGGAGTATTGATTGTGTTTAATATTTTAATTTATTCTGTTTTGTATCATTTGATGTTCATAATGCCTTCAATAAATTATTTTTAAGCTTAAATTTGGGATTAATAGGGAAGCTGTGTTAATTTAACGGACTTACACATGTTCTGTTTTTTATGGACATGAACTTTCATAATATGGTTGAATGCTATGATAGCATAGTGTGAATAATGATAGTTTGAGTAATTTACTGTATTTTTAAATTTCACACTGCTCTTTTGCAGATTGCAATTCCTAAATTCTTATGAAAACTGCGCATATAATTCATTGAATCATTTTTTTACCTCCAACAACGGAAGAAAAAATACGATAAAATATTTAATGAAATAGTGAAAAGTGTTCAAATTACATTGTAAGAATGAAACCTGATGTTGATTATTGTGTAATAAAATATTTTGGATTTTTTTTCAAAATTTAGTTGAATAATTGTGCGATATTTAAGTTGATATCATTAAAAAACATTTCTTAAATTTTTACTACGACATAAAAATCAATTACTTCCTTCAATACGTTTGGAACTTGTTACAAAAAAACCCCCACTATTATGCCGCTTGATTTTTAACCAATTAAAAATTTAAAAAATCTTTTCAAAATGTACATTTTTATTCTTTAATATATATCTGTGCCATATTCACTTATTCTTGATACATATTCTAACCAAAGTACACAGATTCTTCTTTATTATTAGTAGATAGAGAGGTTTAAAACTTTTTTTTTTTATTTCAGAGTTCATTTCAACTTAGACTTCCCATATATAGATTAAATGAGGAATTTTAAATGAATCTAGTTTCAATGCTATCAAGACTCATTTAAACCGCATGCTTCTATAACTAGCAAAGAAAGTCTTATAAATATAAAAGTCAGGGACAAAAGTTGTTAACGTTTCGCCTTTAAAGTTAAAACTTTATTTAAAAAAAATATTTCGAAACTTTCAGAAATTTTTGTTTCAATGTCAAGAATTTCAGGAAATCCTGTACCTTTTTATATTTTTCCGATCCTTATCCTCATCATAAATTCCTTCCCTATATTCAATTTTTTCCACATTTGTCAATATTCCCCATATAATTTTGGGTTTTGATGGACAAAGAGGTATAGGGTAAAGTAAAATTTGCTGTTAAGGACTTTGAAGTGTATTGATGGAATTTCCGACAATATGATAATCATATTCTAAACTTTCCACTGACAATTTATGTCAAAATGAAGAGGTTTGGACGAAAAGGGCACAAAATAAAAAAATAAAGGAGAAATACTAAATTTCTTAAAATTGCTACCTTTGGTAAAAGTACCTGAAAAGATTTTTCTTTTAACTTTCTCTACGGCTGGTTTTCTTTTTCTAAATTAACAGCTGTAAAAAAGTTTGTGCATAAACATTTTGTATGACAACAGCTACAATGTCGTTGTTTGTTGTTGTTTCTTATGGCTTTTGCTATATACAATTTCTCTGAGGTAGTCAGCGATTTAAGCCTAATCAGCGTCTCTTGTTTTGTAGTAGCGCCAACTAAGGCCAAGAGTACGACTTTGGCTAATTATTCATCACATTCACTTCCACAATTCATTTTTACAGAGGGCACATTCACACAACTTACAAATAGAGCACAAAAGAACAATCGTGCAGAAACCAGGACTCGAACCCGGGATGCCCAGGTCACAGGGAAGACGTGCTGCCCACGTGACTGGACGCAGACAACAGTTACAATGATTGCTATGAACAGATCATACAAAAACGTGACTGGTGAATCGAACCTAAAACAGTCTTAGGTTATGATATAAGTTTTGAATTTGAGTTTTCGTTTTTACAGATTTTTATCATAAGACTAAGAATTATTAATTCCGAATTTGAGAACATATTTGCTAACTTTTGCAATACAAGAAATTATTTCATATACAAATTACTATCCTTACTAATTTGGGGAACAAATAATACTTCGGCTAGTTAATCAAGGGGGTCCTTCTGCTCAGGCTTTTGGAGTATACTTTGAATAAAGTATATATATATATATATATGTATATATATATATATGTATATATATATATGTATATATATATATATATGTATATGTATATATATGTATATGTATATATATGTATGTATATGTATATATATGTATATATATGTATATATATGTATATATATGTATATATGTATATATATGTATATATGTGTATATATGTATATATATGTATATATATGTATATATGTATATATGTGTATATATGTATATATATGTATATATATGT
>JAOUZG010048486.1:1004132-1015767 GCA_026289955.1 Argiope argentata
TATTTTTTTAAAACTTTTTTTACTAACCCACGTTTATTTAACTTCATTTTTTTCCTGCTAATAAAGATTCTTTAACAGATGTTTTACGTATATTTTTTGTGTCAAATTTTAAAATATCATCTACATTTTCGATAAAAATGGTTGTTCTTCTGTGTACTATCAGTAAGGTTTATTAATAAGCCCCCTCCCCGTAAAAAGTTGCTGTGCAAGCGAGCATGTATCTGTCATCCTCACATAAGTTCGAAGTCAGATTTCTGCCCTCGGGTGCTCGATGATCAATACCACCAGAAACGACTGCACCTTCTCTTTGCTTTATACAGCAAACGCGTCATTATTATGAAACAATAAACAGAGACGCCATCATTATCAAACAATTAGCAGAGATGGCGTAAAAGTAATAAAATTAATTTTGAAATCAGTTTAGTGGCTTCACTTTATAGTGAAACATGAATTAAAATAATATTATTAATAAAGCTTTGTCAAAGTTTGATGATTAAAAAATATTTTGTTGGGAAATTTCGAATATCAAGTTAAGAAAAAACAATTTATTTAAAATAAGCATAATCCTCCAGCAGGTCACAGCATTTTGAGAAAAATATAGCACATACTGTGTTAAGAATTTACAATTAAATATATGTCAGTTAAGAGAATTTTTCTTAATTAATAAAATACTAACATCTAATCTCTTCTTGTGTCCGAAGACTTTATTTTTTTAAACTCAGTGTGTCATATATACGGAAACAACACACAGTGTTACAAATTAATAATATTGGTTACTTGCATAATCATTTTTAGGATAAGATAGATTAATTTACATGGATTAAATGATTCGGCTGAAAAAGCGAACGTTAAAGAAACTAGATAGCTATAGAACTTTAGTGATAATACGATTTATAACGAAACTACAATATCTTCCTAGAATCTTCGTCCACTTAAGGAGACTATAAAAAAAATGAGAAACAAAGCTGAAGTCAATTGATTCGAGCTCAATTGAGTAGTGAAGTGAAGTCAATCTTCGGAATTCTAATCATTATCGAATACTCTCTGAGTGCTAAATGTTGATACGGTTGCTTAATCGCGATTTGCTACATGTATTAAACAGCAGTAGTGTACATTTTTTGCATATTTATTTAGAACAAAGAGTTAGTGATAATGCGATTAAGAGCGAAACTAAAATATCTTTCTAGAATCTTCTTCGTCGACTTAAGAAGACTATAAAAAACTGAGAGACAAAGCTGAAGTCAATTGATTCGAGCTCAAATGAGTAGTGAAGTGAAGTCATTCTTCGGAGATTCTAATCATTATCGAATACTCTCTGAGTGCTAAATGTTGATACGGTTGCTTAATCGCGATTTGCTACATGTATTAAACAGCAGTAATGTACATTTTTTGCATATTTATTTAGAATAAAGAGTTGTTTTTTGTTATTGATGATGTTTCCGTGTACCCATCCGATAAATTTGCATTATATATATATATATATATATATATATATATATATATATATATATATATATATATATATATATAATACGTAAATCAATTTTTTTGCTAATATTTGAGCTAAATTACCTTTCTGAATGCTGTAATATATTCAAAACTCCTCAAGCTATTTTTTGAGGAAAGTGAAATGAAGTGACTAAATGTCTGACATCAGATATTGAAGTTTTAAATCTCGGTATAGGACACTCCTCCTCAAATACTTTCCTTCATGCATCTTTCATGCAAATGGAAGAATTTGATTAATTTTATTCCTTCTATGAGAGAAGCAGCTTCTTTAAAGTTAAAAATCAGTGTTTTAAAGCCTTTACTAGATCTTTAAAGCCATAGCAAACTCTTTCTGTTTGCAAACTTCAATAAATCGTTCCGTTCTTACCAGCAGCAGTTTATCACGATTTGACAAAAGGAAAAGAAAGATACCCCCAACCATTTTTCTGTTGAATTTTTTAAAAGAATGTAATTAGAAATTTCCAAGGAAGTATTGATAAAAATCTGCAATTTCAGCAACTTAATACCCTAAGAAAGGAGCCTAAAGTCAAGGAATAAAACACCCTTTTCGATTCTTCACGTATTGCATTATATATCTAGCATGAATAAAAAAGATTTTGCCAGTTTTAGCCATAAGTTTAGAAGTACTAAAAATAAGAATTGCTATAAAATTCAGTGAATTAAATAATTCAAATGATATCCACAGTTAGATTTTATAGATTATATTTTTGATGAAAACACACTTCATATGTAGATAGATCAACACCAATAATCGAAACATTGAAGCAGCTATACACTTATCGATAAAACTTTGGCGACCGCCTGATTATAAAAAAATAAAAATAATACATTGTATGTGTTTTTTATCTTGACATTAAGTGGCAGGGAGAAGTAATTATGAATATCAAAAATCGTTTAATATCTCCATAAAAAAAAGATATTCAAAGAATATATATTCAAAAGTAATATATTTAAAGAACTATAATTAGATCAGTTTCAAACGTAGAGGAAGGGAAGTTTTTTTTTGTTTAAAATCTTAGTGTGTCAAGAAAATTTTATTAAAAATGACTAACAAGAGTGCGAAACTAGATAAAAATTCAAATTTCTTAATTTTTTCAGTAACACGCATATTGAAAGAAATAACAAAAATTAAATTTTTTTATGAACTTCAGAACATTTTAAATATAGAGAAAATACATGTGTTTCTTTTGAGCCACTAGACAAATATACGTCATAAATTAATGATTTAAAAGTTAGCTATTGAGTACGAAATAAAATATACATCTTTACATACGCAGTTTTTTTTTCAATATTATTTCTTTAACTTATCTACACATAGCCTGATAATAAGATAATGATTTAATAAAACTTTTTAAATTAACATTATTAAAACTAATTTCAGCCATTTAAAAAAATTGAATTAAACATTCAGTATATATATGTGGGAGTCTAACCAAATCTTCTAAAAATATAAGATTCTTAAGATAGCGGGTTTTTAGTGGCGTGGTGTCTAGAGTTACTTATATTTACAGGTTGATTTCTAAACCACGATTAAAATAATGCAAACGAAGGATGAAGAGACTTCTTTAAAAAATGAAACAATTTATTTAGAGTTAAAGGGGAATATTTAGAGGAAGTATTTACAGGGAAATATTAAAAAGAATTATAACATGGAGACATTAAACATATAGAAAGTTATATTATTTCCTCTAGGAGGACGTTAGAAGTAACAAAAACATTATGTGACTGAAAACCTATTACTGCGTAGCTTTGCGAGTGGGAAACGCTGGCACGTGGATACGTCTTTATCCTACGGTTGTTAATGGGCCTCTGCTTGAATATTAATTAAGACAGATGGCGATAATTCGATAGATGGCGTTGTTCTGGAATGTTGTATTATCGTCATCTGGGAAATGATCTAACGTTTTACAATTCTCGCTTTGAATTACGTCCACCATCGGACGTTGGTAAAAGAAAAAATGAAAGCTAAAATGATGGTTAAATACAATACAAATACAATAAAATAAATAAATACAAAAGCTCTCTCCCCCCACATTATAATATAATTTTAAAGGTATTCATATTTTTCTTGAATTTCTACAACTTAAAATTATTTTTTATTCAAACCCTGCTGAAAATAAGCAATCAATCTTAGTTAGCCTTCAATAAAAGAAGATATTCTTGCCAATAAATAAGTATTTGATGAACCAATGAATGCAGTTAGAATTTTATTGCAATATAGCAGAATTAGATTAAATATGACAAGCAACTAGAAAATAGATTAATCATAATAATATGAACTTAAATATTCACTTTTTGAAATATTTTTAGGATAGTTTTTGATAGTGTTTAGTAAAATATTTGCAAGCTCAGCTACCAGCAAATCTGAATAATGCGGGACATTGATTTATCATTTATAATATTTAGTATGATTCATTGACTGAGTTACTAATTATAGATTACTCGTACAGTTATACTTTTAATAACAATACGATATGGTATGATAATGTTTCTCTAGCTTCATGCACAAAATAAACGGTGTATGAGTAAGGCATTTAAAACAATATGGAGTTAAATCTTTTGAAAATTTGACTGTTTGAAATATTTTTAGGAAGGTAAAATTTTTAATAGTGTTTAATAAAATATTTATTATCTCAGCTACAAGCAAATCTGATTAATGCGGAACATTGATTTATCATGCTTAAAATTCAGTATGATTCATTGACTGCATTATTAATTATACATTACTCGTACAGTTGTACTTTTAATAACAATGCGTTATTGTATGATAATGTTTCTCTAGCTTCATGCATGAAATAAACGGAATACTTATAAAGTATTTAAAATAATATGGAATTAAATCTTTGAAAATTTGACTTTTTGAAATATTTTTAGAAAGGTAAATTTTTAATAGTGTTTAATAAAATATTTATTATCTCAGCTACCAGCAAATCTGAATAATGCGGAACATTGATTTATCATGCTTAAAATTCAGTATGATTCATTGACTGCATTATTAATTATACATTACTCGTATAGTTGTACTTTTAATAACAATGCGTTATTGTATGATAATGTTTCTCTAGCTTCATGCATGAAATAAACGGAATACTTATAAGGTATTTAAAATAATATGGAATTAAATCTTTGAAAATTTGACTTTTTGAAATATTTTTAGGAAGGTAAAATTTTTAATAGTGTTTAATAAAATATTTATTATCTTTGATACCAGCAAATCTCAATAATGCAGAGCATTGATTTATCATGCATAATATTCAGTATGATTCATTGGCTGAATTATTAATAACTCCTTAATGACTTTTTATTGGCCTTATGAGGATTAAATAGAAGCAATATGTCTTTAAAACTATATCAATCTAAATCATAAAAGGAAAATATAGCAAAAAAATGTAATGGTACTTTTTCCCAAGCTTTTCCAAAGTATCCCTAATATTTGCAATTAATAAAATATCTGCCAAAAAATGCCTTTCTTGCAACCTTTTGAAGTTTCCTAGATCCTCTTTGTGTACTTTTTATTACTATTTAAACCAAAAGAAATATTATAGTTCCTCTATGTTTTCTAGAAATATTTCAAATAGACGGATTTACAAATACTTTTATTTATTTATTTGTTATTTTTTTATTTTGGGGTTCTCAGCTGCTTCTAAAAGTTGCCTTTTCTATTTTATGTTTTCACGCTTTGAATCGATACTCATTGACGTAAATAAAGCTACTTTCATTTATGTCTTTTGTCACTTATATTTCACTTCCACTTGAACAGTTTCACTTCTTTTGACATCTTTGGATTCGGGCATTTATTTTTTTGTTAAAATGTATCTCATAGCTGGATGCTGGAATAATTTTAAGATGGAACGTGACATTTTTTTATCAATTGGTTTAGAACACTTTTCAACCTGAATTTTCTATTAATAAAATATAAACATACTTCTCTGAATTTACTTAATTTATCTTCAACAGGAAACCTAGTAGAATTGTTGATTTTTTTGTTGCTAATCTATAAATCCAGAAATGCTAGTCTGTAGGAAATAAATACTACTTACAATTTGGCTATTTCAGATCCAAAGAAGGCTTTATTTTGTATCTCGCTGATTAAATTGAAATCAAGGTTCCTAAAAAAACAATATTCAATAACTAAGTAACATTAATAACACATAATCACAGCAATTTCATAATTGTAACGAGAATTCTTTATATTAAAATAGATAAGAATGCAATGATATAAGGAACTTAAACGTAATGCAGGTCAGGATGAGAAAGATTTAAAAAAAATAATTTAGATATTTAAAGAGTGAATAATGCAGTAATTTGCAATCGAAAATTATTCAAACAAAAATAATTTACAATTAACAAACATATAAGAGTCAGAAAAAAAATATCGTTTGATTTAAGGACATATATTTTAGGCTCAGATTATATTTTATAAATAAATGTATATTAATTTTGAAAATTATCTAGGATTTGTCAACGATGGTCGATTTAATATCAGTTAATAAATAGCTTGAAAAATTCAGATTAAATCAAAAGCTTTTTCGTTGATTATCAAAGAATCTTCATAATTTCTTCCTCATCATTTTATGATTTTTGCAAAACGTTCATAACAGAAATTTCATAATGAAAGTGTTGACTTTTTTCATTGCTGCATAAAATTTTGTTCTTAATAACAGCTGGTGCTGTACATTTTAATAATCGGGAAACGTAATCTGAAATTTAGTGATTCGTTCGTATTTAGAAAATGGTTCAGTAATTATGAATACGACATCATCATTATTTGACTAAAACATGTTTAAAATTTAAAGATTTCACCATAATCCTTTCTTATCTTCAAGCAGGGACGCTGTTTGAATATAATACTCAATCTATTCATTTTAAGGAAAAATTCAATAAGTGAAATTATAACAGAATTCAAATTAAAAGTTTTTATATAGAATTTAAAAATTTTAATCATCTTTGCTGGATGAATCAGTATTTATCTTAATTAATCCATGTCTGGATCTGTAATCATATCGGAAAAATTCTTTAAATCATATAAAAATATCTTTATTGTTATTTGAGTCAGTAAACAAATCTTTTAATGTATTTAAAAAAAAATTAAAAATAAAAAAAAATTAAAGTTTTTATATAACCTTCCAGTTTTTATTGATTATATTTAATTAAATATTTTTCATATATTAACATTTAAAAAAAAGGTTTTTAGTTTAGCTGTATATATGCGTGTGAGTGTATGTATGTGTGTGTGTTTGTGTAATTATAAACAGGATGCACCTTTTTAAAATTCTTATTATTACTAATAATCTTTAGAAAAAAATGGATTTCATTTTTATTTGAGCAGAAAAAAGGGAGGTAAAAATGAAAAATTCCCTTCACCCTATACCATATTAAAAATTAAGAAAGTAATTTTATTCTCATTTTAAAAGCTAATTAAAGTGTATTTCTATTCTCATATTGTGAAAATTTATAAAATAAATCAAACAATTTTTTAAAAAAATTTCCAACAAGAACTGAAATATTTAAAATGTTTTTAATATAACTTTAGAAAATTTCTTTAATTAAGAAAATTATTTGAAAATTTCTTTCGTCTGGAAATAACTTTTTTTAGTTAAGAAAACTATATGAAAATTATAACCTACAACACACATTTGGCTTCCATGAGAATGCAAATTTTACTGTCACATCGTTTTTTCTGAATGAAAAATGTAACTTTCTGAAATCTTATTCCTAAGGATATTTGAGAAGTTCTTAGTTTCAGATTCAACAAAACATCCAGACTTTTTTGATTACTTCTGAAAAAGGATCGACAGCATAAAGAAAGTTTAAAAAATGAGCCATAAATATTCGTATAGAATATTAACGAATGTCTATCTCATATTAGAGAAATATCATTTTGATTGCTTAATTCTTGCACAAAACTTTTTGGGAAAAAGGAACTACTTTATTAAAGTTTACTTTTCCATTTCAAAATTGCTTCTTTCCTACTTTTTGCAATAGAAAAGTTTAAACTTTCTTTGTTAAAGTAATTTCCGCCAGAAAGATAACTTTGCATGAGAAAGAAAATTAACCGAACTTATAATTTATTCCTTTTATGATTTCTTCTTTCGAAATATTGAAACTTATCACGTAAAGCATTGAGAAAGTTCCTCGTCAAACATTCATTAATGTTTCCCATTGGAAGTTATTTATTTTATTCTGGGATGTATTTTATTATAAAACATGCTCACTTATATATATGCTAACTAATCCATATAAATTTATTTTTAATAGTAAATTTTATGTTAGAGGCATATGTCTGCAGAATAATATATTATAATATTTAATATTTCACAGGAAAAAAAATTCAAACTATATTTCTCCCTTTAAAAAAATTAGTCGAATTTTTATTTTTAATCAAATTTATTATTCTCATTTCATGATGAGGGAAAAAAGCAATAATAAATTAATCACTAAAATAGGTTCAAAATTAGGGAATAAATTAATAAATATGTAATAAAATATTTGCAATCATTCATATTGGAACTGTAAATTAGAATTTTTCTATCTACTTCCATAATTTGTCGAAAAATGATTTGTGAACCTCTCCATTCTTTCATGTGAGCCTTTAAATATATATAACTAATGTTATTAATTATTGAACAGAAATTTTCGTGAGTTATTTGAAACTTATTCTTTAAATAAGGACTCCTCAATGCCATTTAATGCTATACATCATTATGCACTCTAAGCATTTATTAGAATTTTATAAACTTCATTTATTATGTATTTTATTTGCGCATTTTTACAATTTTAAATTCCCCTTCCTGCATTTCAAAATACGCAAATGCTTGCAAAGCAGAATATAAAAGTAGATATTACTATCCAATAATATCTGTTGATTTCTATAGATATTATTTTCTTCACAATCTATTTATCTCTATCTTTATCTATAGGTATATCTAGCTATATATATAGTAATACTTCCTCTAAAGAACACTTTCGAACGTGGTATATTTCTAATTAGTAGAAGTAATTACGTGACTCAGTCCCTTAAAATGTGAGCAGGATATTTCCTGTTATCCAATCCAAATTACGAATAGTAGATAGTTAGTTGAAAAAAGTTTGCACTTTAAAAATATATTTGTATATAATCTCGACAAGAAATTTATGTTATTAATTATTGAACAGAAATTTTCGTGAGTTATTTGAAACTTATTCTTTAAATAAGGACTCCTCAATGCCATTTAATGCTATAAGGACTCCTCAATGCCATATATTTTTTTTCCAAGTATATTTAAAATGGGTTTTACCTTTTTCTTTTCTTATCTCTAAAGCTATTCGTATGCTGATCAGTGAGTATCATCTTCACAATAAGATTAACACCTCATTTCCCCCCCTTTTTTTGAATTCGTATATGTGTTGAGTGATATATTTGAGCAGAATTTTGCATTTTATACCAGTAATATATATAATCTATATTTTAAAAAATCTATTTTGAAACCGCTGGCTATTTAATTTCATAGAGCGTTGCCTTCTTACTATCTGTCCGAAAGGGGCGTTGTTTCTTAGTGGTATGGTCTGAGTCTCGGAACTGGACGGTTTCTGGTTCCAGACCTGATTCCATCAAATAACCGCCGTGTAAGCGGGTCTAGTTTACGTTAATACCATCTGTGGAAAACACTCTCAGTGTGGTATGGAGAGGGGAGTGCTAGTTTAGGTGTCGTCCCCATCATCTGAATAAGACTCAAAATTACGAAGTCCGTTCTAAAATAGCATTAGTGTTTCTTTAAAACGGGACGTTTATATAACAACTAAAAAATATGCTTGAAAGTATACAAATCTAAAATAATCTTAGCTTGGAGAATAAAAGCATTTTTTTCCCATAAATTTCTTAAATTTATGTCTCTTTGCTAGGTAACTGTAATTATTTAAGGTATGGAATTAGATTAACTTTTTATTATTTAACAATTTTTTATCTTTTTTTTATAATGCAGTAACTTTTTAAGTATTACTACTTGAGAAATTATTTATTTCGCTTATTTTCAGCTAATTTTCATCCTCATGTGATTTTTAGATCGAAACATTAATGCATTGTAAATTAAAAAAAAATACTTATTGCCACTGGCAAAATCTAACAACCAGGATGAATTTTTTTAACGATAAAATTTTTGTCACTGCAGTTGCTTTTTATATGTAATTCTTGGACCTATTCTATATATATTTTGGTTAAATTTCGTGCGAATTACATCGATTCCAAAAAAAGGAAGAGATTGATTCTTGAAACTGAATTGGAAAAAAAAAGAAAGATATTCTTGGGACTGGGGAAAAAGCAAAAATGAGCGTGCGCTGTACATTTTCATTCTTTTTGATCATTTCAAACTGGAGAAATGCATTTAAATGAATTCTTGAATGACAAAGCTGAGATTGAAAAAACCTGGATGGTAAATTGAAACAAAAAAAAATCGAAGAATTTGAAGTTCCGTAAAATCAAAACGATCGAAATCGATGGTTTGATGATAAAATGGTTCTTTTCTACGCCATCAAAGAACATTCAATTCCTATAAACTTTTTTTAACAAGAAAAGTGCCAGATAAATCAAATAATTTCTGGAATTGGGCATTTAAAATATCAAATTGGGCGAATAAAATATCACTCGTTAGAATATTTTTTAAAAAATTATTTATAGAGAATAGAAGTTCATAGACCCAAATATTGTAACTGAACTAGTTGAAAAATTGAAAGTGAAATTATCTTTAGTTTATTTGATAGTGACCATCTAGAAAAAACTTTATGTTTCAAAGGAGAAAAATATATTGATGGATATTTTCCAAGAAAGTCTGACCAGTTTGATTGGTTGCAACCTGCTAAGATCATTTGAAACCCAGCTTGTTATCGTAAATGAAGAATATTCCAAAGAAAATTTTTTTGAAACGTAAGTAAATGCAATGTTTTTTTTTTTTTTGGAATTTTAACAAGGAAGTGTGGCTGACTCTAAAATAATGAGTTATTTATTAGCATATTTGAACAAAAGAATAATGAGGCAAGCATTAAAATTACATGTCTTCTTACGCAGAACTACTTCACGCCTCAAGAATTTGAAATTAAAAAGCTAACAAACATTAAGATTTTTTTGTGTTATTTATTTCCACTTGACACCAGTTTTACGTCACAACTTCTTGAATAGGACATTATCCTCAGTGTGGGATACAGAAAGCCTCTTCCCAAATGAATTTTCTTTTATAAATTTCTTCTTGCAAAACTAGGGAGGAGTTAGCTAAATCTGTGTTTGTTTCGGATCTAATTTCATGGATTACATTACTTATTTTAAAGATAAAATCTAGAATTGTTTAATACATTTTAAAAAAGACCAGATGTATAAGTGCTTGCATTATGGGACCTGATAGTATAACTGTTGAAAACGAAAAATAGCTAAATGCATCAATGTTACATATGAATTAAGTTGCTCATTTGAAAATTATATTAAGTTTATATATTGAGGAAAGGGACTTTAAAAATTTCAATATTCGATACAATTGAGCAGTATGCTCTTTTTGGCGTTAATGAAAATGATTTTCTTGTGAATAAAGATTTGTTTGTAACATTAAAGACTTTATGAACCATTGAAATATAATGATAAATTGAAAAAGTTTTATCTGTGCAAAGGAAATCCTTACAAAAATAAACGATTTAAATATTCGTATTGAGAAGCATGTTTTCATCCAAAAAAATGTCAAATGTTGTTTACTGCTTATTTTAGTTAAATAAATTAATTTTATGTTCTTGAGGTTTTCATAAATTTAAATAGTATTAATGTAAAGAGAAATTTAGTAAGTAATTTACAACTGTTCATATTTTATTATTGCTCAATTGTAATTGTAGAAATATAAAAGTAGTGCATAATTTCCATTAAATGATAACGTGTAAATAAAAAAAAAGTAATAAAGATGGTTGCCACAAAGATTGATAATCTCCCAATAATAGATGAAATATTTGGTTCCACGCCCGCACGCACGCCCGCACACGCCCGCACGCACACGCGCACACACACGCACACACACGCACGCACACACACACACACACACACACACACACACACACACACACACACACACACACACACACACACACACACACACACACACACACACACACACACACA
>JAOUZG010048486.1:1021255-1033340 GCA_026289955.1 Argiope argentata
CACACACACACACACACACACACACACACACACACACACACACACACATTTATTTGAAACATGGACATTAGTATTTGCATAATTTTAAATAGGAATATATTCGAAATGACCCTAGCGAGTATGGAGGCATGATTGCGCTCGTCGTGCAATGGTTGACTATACACGTTCTAGCATCGTAGTTACCAAAAAAGTAAACGCACTGTGGAGACGAATAGACTAAATCCATTTCTGAAGTAACTGGATCTCGATAAACCAATTCCTTTATATGACATCATAGGGAGAAATCTAAAGGGATTAGATCTGGAGATCAAGGTAGCCATAAACAAAATCCCGGCGCTCAATCCAACAACCGAAAAAAGACTTTTTTCGTAATCCAGACATGACATCGTACTTTATCTCTCACATTTGTCTCAAAAACTATGGGTCATAGAGGTACAGTTTTTGGGGCATTTTTTATGAATTTCAAACAAAGCGTCTGGCTGCGCAGAGTTTATCCGGCCTTGCTGGGATACCCTGTATAGCGATTTATATCAGTTATCTATTATTTCCGCTTGATACGTTTAGTCACTATCTTCACAATTGTTGCTCTCTATTTATAGCTGATCTGGTGGGAATTCTCTATGATCTCTAGAAAATGTTAACTTTTACCCTGAGCAAATTTATTGCTAGAGGCGCTTTTCTCTATCAGAATTGGGTACTCCAATTGCTTGATACCTCCAATTGCTGATAAAGTCGTATTTATTTTCCGTTTCGTTCAAAAAGATGGTTTGCAGATCATTTTTTATTGAGTTTCAGGTCACGTAAGCTTTTCTAAGAATTGAAAAGTCAGATTCAACTGCGAAATCTGTGACGAACATAGGACTTCCATTTTACAATATTAAAAAGTCCTTCGACTTTTACATTCGTACTACTTACAAAAGACAAGGGATCTGCAGATCCGAAACAATTTACATTCTGTTAAAAAATACATTGGTTTGGGACCTGCTATTTGTCCTATACGTGAGATGGATGCCAAACATGTTCGTCTCTGTACAGGACACATCTTTTTTCACCCCCTTCTCTTATTTGGAGAAAAGGGGTCTACATGCAACAAATACCGAGTTCGTTTTATCGTTTGTCATATTTTGCCTGTATATCCTTTCAATAAATGTCGATTTTTCCTCCTTCGTCTTCCATAACATTTCAAGACATGGTGGGAGAAAAGTACCATCCAAATTTTTACTTCTAAACCTATTTCTTACTTGCCTTTAGCCAATAATTTCTCTTTAATCATTTTTATTTAAGCTTTTTCCGATTACTGTATCATTTTCCCGTATTCTTATAAAGAATTACTTAATTTAAAGAATCCAAAATTATTTATTATTTACATAGTCTTATTTTATGCGTTTCTATACTTCTACTTTTAATTTTATAAATATTTTTACTACCAACTTTGATTTTTCTTAATGCATTTCATAGTATTGTCAAATATGGCTCTTGTGCTAACAAACCTCACACACACCACCAATATCCTGGGATGGATTTCGTCTAACCTAAGATACTTTCATAATTATTATTTAGTTGCTAAAAGTGTTTGTTCTAAGATTCCTTCTATGAATTATTTAGTAAAAGGATCAAACTCTTTATATTAGTCATAATATATGAAGGACATAATCAATTAAATTTTATTTGCTGGATTTCAATTTTCCAAGACATGTATCTTTTGTCAAAGGATAGAATAAAAAAAGGTAATCTTATTAAGTAATCGGAAAAATATGTTTAAATGGAAAAGATAAGTATTAATTTATTATAAAAGATAACTTTATTTAAAAAAATAGTTTTAATAGCTGCATTCTGAATGCTTTTGAATTTCATGATCTGTTTTTAAATAAATGGAAACGGCTAAAATGCTGCACGGTATGTTATTATTTGATCTTCGGAATAATATTAAAAATAATCGTTTCTTTCTGTTTTAGTAACTTTTTGGACATATATTTTATGTATAAAATAATGTATGCAGTTTATAATAAAAATAGATTTATAATTATTATAATGAAATTATAATTTTTAATTATCCCCATTAAATCTTAAATCCTCATTAAAATTTTTGAGCATAACATACATTGATTTCCGTGCATTTGACGTGACATTGATAAATTTGAGCATAACAAACGTTGAATTCCGTACATTTGACGCGACATTGAATAAATTTTGAGCATAACATACGTTGATTTTCGTGCATTTGACACAACTGTGAATAAATTTGGGGTTAATAGTGAATAAACTTGGGGTTTTGTAAGTTAAAAGAAAAATTTTACATACACATTTCTCCTTCTGGTAACTTAGATTATTTTATGATGCGGCATGCTGGAACAAACAATTCCTACGGTTACAGTAAATAGAACAACATCCATGACTGAAAAGAGGAGATGATTAAGGGGAAAAGGAAGACATGAGGCGTCTATGCTTCATTTATCCTTAATTGCTTGTCGTTCAGAAACATAAGGATGCAAAGTTTTTCCTTCTTCTTTTTATAGCTCCATCTAGGTTGGTGGATCTCTTAGAAATTTTGTATTTTTGGGGAGAAAGAAAAATTCTTAACTTTAATACTTTAATAATCATGCGTCTTTCGACACTGTGATCACGATAAGGCAGTCACTTATTGCACCAGCGAATATGTTTTGCTTGAAATTCCAAAGTTAAAAAGCAAATTAAAAATAAACTTAGGTAACTTCCCTTATTATGCTAAAGGTAAAACAAATGAAAACGTGATCTATGATTTGTGCCTGTTTGCCTAAACATATTTATATAAACATTGTAGAAAAAGTTGTTGGCATCGTTAAAACAGACTTGAAATTGCATAAAAAATATGGCAAACGCTATCACCACATATTAAGTGATATTAAATGAAATACGTGAAGTCCTATTCTTATTTTAAATCTAAGCATAAATATTTTTTGAATACAAATGTATCTGAAATGTAGGTTCTGACTTCTTATACAAAAGTACAGAAAAAGAATATTCAAATTTTGTCTCTTTATATAACAGTTAAAAAGAAGATAATACAAACACAAACTGTATCACTATTATTATTTTATTTTATTTCGTTCTGATAAGTAATGTAATTAATTATCAGAAAAGCTTTCAGGAAGAGTGGGAAATAAATACATTTTAAATAGTGAAAAAGTGGGGAAATAATACATTACATAGGCCATCACGTAATTATGGCATGGAAGTTTAGAAAATTTAAATTTTTGGTTCTTATGAAAGTATAAAGACGAATTGAATTTATAAAATGCTAGGTGAAATATTAGCTGCAAGCTTTCAAGAAACAAATTCATAGAAAAGATCAGGGATGGATTTCAAATTGTATGAAATAACGAATAGAAATATGCTATGACATAAAAGGAGATAAATAACTCTGAAATATTTTTTTTTGTCATTTCTACTGAAAGATTTGTCCACGTTTCTTTAAAAAAGTATAATAAATAGTAAAAAATTAAGAAAACTAGCAACATTCTGAGTTCATTTTCTTGTTTAAAATATTACAAGAATCAAGCTTTATTGAAAAACTAAATTTTAAGACATCTCTGTCACGTAATGAAAAAAAACATCTTGAAGGAAACAATTTGAATAAATAAAGGTTCATTAAATCGTGATTAAAATTTA
Source organism: Argiope argentata (assembly GCA_026289955.1). Classification (NCBI taxonomy): domain Eukaryota; kingdom Metazoa; phylum Arthropoda; class Arachnida; order Araneae; family Araneidae; genus Argiope; species Argiope argentata. Next base: position 1,024,904 of record JAOUZG010048486.1, read on the forward strand.
AGGCTCAGTTAGTCTATGTTATTAAATTATCATGGTTAATCTTTCAGTCAATATAAGATTAAGAAAAGTCAATGTAATAAGACCTTAATTACATGTTCAAAATTTTATAATTTCGAACCAATTTATATACCAAAAAAGAAACGACTGTAATGAAATTATTATGTTTTTAATAAAATAAACATTTCTTTATCTCCTCGCTAAACGGATTTTAATCGGGAGCCATACGTATGTCCAATAACAAAAGTTAAAAGTTCTTATTTATGTCAAATTGTAAATTATTACCTGTACAAATATTTTTCTTTTTATAATTGTATCTATATATATAAATGGTTACTCTTTGTCATAATACTTTATTTACTGCGTAAAAGTTGTTTATGTATCCATTTAAATATTTCATATCTTTCTTTTTACAAATTTTAGACCCTATTCACATCAAATTGATGGCAGAAAATTCAGCATGAATGAAAAATTGCACTTAAAATAATTTCTTTTACATAGAAATCTGTTATTTTTCTATAAAGCCTTATTTATTTTTTGTTATTTTTCTTGTAGCCTTGCTATTTTTAATTGATATCTTACTACCGAAAAACATAAAAGTTGTTAGCAATGAAGTTTATGTGAGAATCAAAATTATCTTGCTTTCATTTCAACACAGTAAAATTACCTATTACCTTAAAAACGACAATTACATTTTTTTTTAAAAAAGAGGAAGCAAATATATTCTTCGTCTTGAGATTTAAAGCTTGGCTAATAACATATAAAAACAACAACAAGATTTGCGCATTATTACTTTCGCCTTTAATGATTCACTCATAAAAAAAGAATTAAAAATTTACTTTTAATTGGTGCATAGTAAATTGCTTTTATGATTGCTTTTATAATATTTTTACTGAAGAAAATTTCTTGCTCTCACGAAAATAGTAAATAATGTTTTAAAGCCAAAACATAATTGAACAATGTAGCAAAAGAAAATCTAATGCACATTATAAAATACAAAATTAGCTAAATATGATTATTGGGAAAACTTTAATGATATGATTATGATTAATAGTACATTAAACTGTAATGATTAAATTTTGATAAAAATTATTGGATTTATTAAGTTTAGGTGTAAAAGAATAAAATTGAATGATTTAGATTAATGTCCACTGGTGAGGAGGCTGTAGCATTTATACATAAATAATGCTGATATATAAATTTTTCTTTGATTTCGAGGAAATTTTTGGAAATTTATAGAAAATGCTATTTGCATAAAAATGTCATGATCGTCAAGTAGAATATATCATAAAAGAAAAAAAATCCTTTAATGTTATTTAGCATAAATATTACTTCTTTAATTAAACATAAATAGTAGAATTTTCTTTAATTAATACTGTAATAATTCCGTTTGTAAGAATTTTTCATAGTTCTATTTTATGATCTTACTTTTCATTCATTTTAGATCCTATATCATTAATGTGTCTTAGACATAGATTAATATTGGTCTTCTATAATCTTATCTCTTAGATTTTTTATGGTTATAAAAATAATAATTATCAAAAATGTTTCAAAAAAGGTTGTGTAAACTCTTATTTTATCCTGATAATCCTTATTTTATGAGTTATGAAATTACCAATAATATTTTATCATTAAATACCAATTAAAGTAGGAAATTGTATTTTTCGAGTTTGTAAAATGGTTTGTTCCTACTAGTTAAAATATAAGTTCTTTTTTTACGAAAAATATTAATTTTCCGGAATTTATAAAGGCATGTAATTTAAGTAATATATACTTTCTGATGCCTTTAAAACCAACATAATTATATACTTTTCATGAAAATTCCTGCTATTAATATTGGTTGGAAATCCCCTGAGTTTAACAAATATTTTTATTAATCTCTCCGGAGATATGTAATTTCTTAATTAATAGATCTTTTATATTTATGTTTCGGAGGAAATATTGATTAACCTCGTTTGGGAAATAGTAAAAGTAGTAAAATGTTAGTTTAGTGCGTGTTTTTCAGTAAGCGCCCATTGACATAACCAACGTACAGGTCATTAATTAACTAAATTAATTATTAAGTATCCCCAAAGTACCGTTATTATTAGTTTAGCTTCTAAGAATGAACTTGTAAGAATTTATTATAAATTTCGTGACATTAATGGCATGGAAGTCATGTTCAAAACTCTTGTAAATATTAAAAAAATATTTGGCAAATATGAAAATAAGCAATGATGGAGTATTTAATAATAGTGAGGTTATTAATTTTGTAAGATTTCTACAAGCTTTTCAATTTAAATACTGTATATTGTTGTCGTATTTTATTAAAAAAGCATGGTAAAACTTCGAAGACTACAAAATAATTTTAAAAAATTTAAATAATAATCTTTTCGCCCATTATCTTGTAAGAGTTGAGTTGAATCGTGTAAAATTGGATATTCGGAGGATTTCTTCTAATTGAATAGGGTGACGTAGAGTTTTTGAAACTAATATTATTTACATAAATGTTTTGACTGTTTAGTTTGGATGATTATTATTTCTTTAGCACCAGAACCATTTCTATTGAATTTGCGCTGTCGATATTTTGATTGCTTATAGTTTGAATTAATTAGCTTTTCAGGTAACTTTTTGTCAATGTTTAAACATTTTTAAATTTAATTCAAAGATATCATTTCTATCTCGAGGTTGACTTTCGTCTTCATGATCTAATAACCACATCAGAGTTAGTAAACTTTACAATATTTGATTGCAACACTTGATCATTGTTACTTAAAACTGTCGTATTTGAATTTGTCAATGTTTTATTCATCTAAAGTTTTTGTATAGATTAACTGCATTTGCCCCCAAATTGAATGTAATATGTTGTGCAAGTTGTCACAAAAGACTTACTGTCCTCAGTATATTCAGCTATTACATTAAAATTTCATATGTCTTGCAGTAAATGACTTTTTGACTTAATTTAAAACAAAAACACCTGTGATGTGTTTTGATATATCATATTTATTAAAATAAAAAAAAACATGGAATGAAATTTGTATATTTATAATATCGAAATAAATTAAATTTTAATTTGAAAGAATTAAAAGAACATGCTAAATACGAATCATTTGACATAAAATATTATTTTATATAATTTTTTTTGGAATTCATTTTAGCTACATTTATATGACTGTGATTTTATATAAATTATATTTTATAAAAAAGTTCTTGAAGGCTGATTTTGTCAGCAAAATAATTGCCAAAGATGACACAAATTTATCAACAAAGCGCCTTTAACAATTGACGTCTCTTTACTTGATAATACGGCTTTCAATTTTAAATAGTTACTATGTTAAGAATCTAATGATGTTTATTCAAAGTATCCCACCAGTTATGCAGCGTCTAATATTAATAGATTCGGATAAAACACGTTATGACGAATATTTTGATGCATAACAAGCAGAGTTCCGAAATGTCTCGTCATAGTCTACGCACATGCTATCTTAAAATGCTTGGCTTAACATGTTCTATACGAATTTTTAAACAATTAATACTGCATAGCTTGTGGGATACCCTGTACTTACCAAACGTTGAAATATATTTCTCTGAGCAGAAATAAAATAAAGTCCTTAAACATATTTTAAGCAATTAATTATTTTAGGTGATTACTATTTTATTTTGAAAATTTAACTGTAACAGCATCATCGTATTAATAACTATTAAATCTTAGTTCCTAATATTTTGAAAGTACATAGATAATTAATTGTAGGTGTGTAATTTTTATTACGTGACATTAATTTTAGAGATGCTTAGATGTGTTTTATTACACTGGATATGTTTAATAAAATCAGATTTATATCTAGATATGTTTTATTTTAAATTTTCACCTAATATATATACCAATTTTATCTCGTCAAGGAAAAAGAAGAAATAACAAAAAGATTAAAATGAAATCTGCAGGAAGTATTGTAATCATTAGAAGTTTCGAATCCAAGATTTTGAAAATTTCAGATCTCCATTAGAAAGGGAAATAATTTTTTTAAAGAAGGGGAGGGGGGTATTTAAGTATATTTGCCAGTGATTATAACTCAGAAACACTTAAATTTCGATGGGTGAAACTTAGTATGTGACCTTTCGAGCCTATTTGTAGATTTCTATTTTTAATTTTGGAGGAGATTCCCCCAAAGAAAATTTATCGAGATGTCCTTGAGCAACGAAAACTGATAAATACAAAACTTAAAAACCTAAATAGTTAAATTTTTGGATCAGATCCCACGTCTAAAGTGTCAAACTTTGAATCAAATGTTTGAACATCTTTCAGCCTTTATTCTGGCAAATATATTAACTGAATAACTAAAAAAGATAAAAATGAAATTTGCGATGCATATTTCAATGAATCATCTCAGAACATAATTTCTTGAATGGTCAAGCACCACGTGCTAGTGCAAGTTACATTTTATTTTTATTCGTTTTAATTGTTTCATTGAATGAGTCACTTTAGTATTGCAAACGATCCAAAAAACTTAGCTTCGCACTTATTGTTTAAAAAATATCACATTTCCTATTTATTTCATTTCCTATAATCAAGTGCTCAAAAGGACATTTTTCTGGGTTTTATTTGCTGTAGTAATTAACTTATTTTTTAATTACATCTTTTGCAAATTCAAAGGCAACGCGTTATGAAGAGCTGATTTTTTGAGATGCTTGTGCAGTTAATAAAATTTTTATTTTTCGCCTACGGATTTTTGTTGACGCCAAAAACAACATCATGTTCTGACCTGATAATAAGCTTACCACTTTTTTCCCAACAACTATTGTCTCAACATTTATATCCATAATACGAATTTCCTCCAGGATTTTCACAATACAAAGCTGTTGAAGATAAAAAGGGATTTCTTCCATTGTTATTTTTCAGTGCATGCATTCTCCGGAGCATCCCTTACAAGTGTCCTTAAGGAATCGATGCTACGTGCATTCAACCACCACACTAGATGTTTACTTTTCTTTTCCGGAGTTACGAATAAGAATTCGGAGAACTTTGTATACACTGCGCTGCAGAAACTGGCAACGATTGTATTTGAAAGCCCCTTCTACGTGGGCAAGTTTCCAATCCTTCGAACGGTTTATTCGGGGGTTGGTGCAGGATGTGATCTGATTTTATCTCAGCGAAGTGGTATATATTTTTGAAGAGAGGAAATAGTATGTTCTAGTGGAGGATGAATTATCTTATGGGATATTAGATTAAATAATTTGTAAACAAAAGAAACATCAAGACTAATAATGCCAACGAAAAACTATTAATATGTTTCTCACATTTTATTTATTATAATAATGCAAATAATTAATTATTTTGTCTTTTTGAATCCAATGAACTTTTTAATATTTAATTTTTAATTAACATTTTTGGATAATTGTTATATAAAATGATAATGCTAAACAATTGAATTTTGTTATTAATAACTGAGGATGGAAATTATATATCCTATTTAAAATAATTTAATCTGTCTCCGGATATAGTTGGGGCCTCCTCAATAATATGTCATTATATAGAGAAAATTATCGTCATTTCCTTTTGTACATATATTAATAGCACTTATCTCTGTATTATTTACTCATATATTTGTTTAAATACTATTATACTTCCAGTATTTGCAGTTTGAATATTTTATTTTTATTTGATCATGCTTCTCCAATTTTATTATATCGTTTAATGTATGTTTCCTTTAGTATATGAGCAATTTTTTTTTTGTATTTGTATATTTTGCTGTTTCCCTCATCTTTTGCATTTATGTTCGCCTGCTTTATATTTTTAATTTTTTTCTCTGTCAATGGTATACTGAATTATGTTTATAAGTCTTGTGGCGTACTATTTTAGCACAGAAGGGGATTATATATCCAAACTCCAAAGAAAATTACCTTTTATTTTCATTATATATTTTCATATTAAGTACTCTGCCACAGAAACCGAGTTAAGATATGAACAGTAACATTTAAATTAAAAAAAAATTCTGTGAAAAAAACCTATTACGCAAGATTGCCTAGAATGATATTTTGTATATTGTTAAGGGAAATCCGTCAGATGAAATCAGTTGAGACAACACCAACAAATTCAATAACAGATGAGGTTTTTCCACAGGAAATTTCGAAATAATAAAATAAAAGGAAAGAAGCATTTTGAAGACATTTAGAGTTAATAAACCTTACTTTATTTTGCTCGTTATGCTTTTATTTCGCTGCATGATTCTGCCGGTAGATTTCAGCTTGATGCTGTACAGTTATAATTCTTGTTAAACTTTAAGAAAATAGGAAAAGTCACTCTCAGATGTTAAAGTAAAATTTGAAATCATGTCAAGAGAAAAAAATTAATTTGAAAAAGGGGATAAATTTATTTATTTATCTATCAATGAGAAACTTTCAATAGCGTTGCTAAGTTTATTAGACAAAAGGAAAATTGTTTTCTGTTACAAAAAAGTTTCTGTCAATTCCATAAAACATAAGAATAATCCTTTACTAACATTTGAATGAAAAACAAACAAACAAGCAAGCATAAGTACAAAAAATAAGGGAGTGAAAAAAATTTGGTCGACTATATATGTTTAATAAATAACGAAGAATTTTAATTAAATAAGAAGTTTCCTCTTTATAAATTTACTTTGAATTTTGTATATCTAAAGCAGGAAAAATAAAATAGTTAAAGATGATCATTCGATCTTACCAGTCTTCAAAATCAGATGAATAAGGTTTTAGATTGTAAACTAATAGAAATAGAGTTGAAATCAAGCATTTATAATTTTCTGCTCGCTAGAACTAGAAAACTAGGTTTTATCTTATAGTTTAAATTTTAAATCTCCCCAGAGAAAACCGTAAATGTTTGAAACAGAAATGTCAGAGTGCCTTAGTTAACCAGTAAGTTTTACATGTAGGGAGCATACATTCTGAATATAGAAGGGCAAGACCTCTAATCGGAATTTCAAATATTCTATTGCCAATAGTTTGTGAAGCTATCTTTCCATAAAGGGCACAAATCAGACTTCAATAGCCTATAATTATTCAATGCATTGTACAAAAGCAATTAGATTTATATAATTATCCTCTTGGAATATCTGGAAGCCTATCTATTCCGTATATATATTCCAGTTATTAGAAGGTTATCGACAATCAACGTCTTGCTCTATTGGAGGTCGAAATGAGATATGGATGTTCACTGAGAAGCAAGATCCCAGTGTGAATACAAGTTATATTGCTGGAATAGAAGACACCAAATTTTATGTTAGCAACAAAAAATGGTGCTCACAAGCAGCTTTATACCCTTAATCAGTTTGCAATTTGTAAAGTTACTTTCCCTAGATGGTATTTCTTCTCAAGAAATGTCGCTGAGAAAAGCTACTGAAGCTAATTTGAAATGTGGAGAGCAAGGTTATACACGCTGCTACTACAAAAAGAAATGCTCACTACTAATTGCAATTGTAAAAACAAGGGACTCTTGTGCAATTCAAAATGCCTTAACAGTTTAAATTGTTGTAACAAATAAGATAGTGTAACGTCTATCACATAATTAAGTTTAATACTATAGCTTTAATTTTAATAGTTTAATTACAAAAAGTTATTTTCTGTTTTATTCATTAACGGCAGCAGGTTTTTTAAAAAAACTTATTTTGCCTTATCTTTTCAAATTCCTACTATTACTTCACTCTCTCCCTATTTATATCTTGTTCTAATTTTCAGTTGTTAAAATATTTTTTATTTATCCTCTCAGGTTCACATCCATTTTTAGAAACTTGTGGTAGATGACACTTGATGTTAATGCAGTTTTTAAAAAATATTAATTCATTCATTAAATTTAATTAATTTTAATAATTTAAATAGATTTCAGCAATTTTTAATGAAATTAAAAGTTAACAGGCACTATCTCTATCGGTAAAATGCAAGGAATTTCGTGGAGTGTGCAATTTTTCACATGAAGGCGAAGAATGCGAGTGCAATTCTTGCAAAAATCAGTGATTTTTTTGATTAATTATAGATATTAATTGTGATTATTTAATGAAAAATAACTAAAATAAAAATTTTCTTTGTTGATTTAGTAGAAATTGAATTAATTTTTTTAAAAAAAAAATACCTGTTCTAGTTTATTTATTACTGTAATTCAAGTAATAGGTGTTTTAAATAACATATTCATATCTAAAATTACATTATTTTTTTAATTCGATTTTATAAATAGTTTTTATCCTTTCATGGCTTTAAGTGGATTGTAATTTAATCCCACATGCAGAAATATCGCTTCAGTAACCTAAAAATGTTTTTGCTGAGTTATGGTTTTGGAGTTTTTCCCCACGATCAATAACCTGGCTTTTATTCTTAGGTAAAGATTCCCGCTGACACTGAAATTTTTTTTATATTTTATGTTAATAGGAGAAACCGATCTTTCCCTTTTATTTTTTTTATATTTTATGTTAATAGGAGAAACCGATCTTTCCCTTTT
>JAOUZG010048486.1:1033350-1085407 GCA_026289955.1 Argiope argentata
TTTTTTTTATATTTTATGTTAATAGGAGAAACCGATCTTTCCCTTTTTTTTTTTAATATTTTATGTTAATAGGAGAAACCGATCTTTCCCTTTTATTCAATGGCACTTCACCAATTTTTTTTACCTTGAGGATGTGAGCAAATCTACATAAAATTACTTTCAAAACTGATAAGAAATACGAAATTCAAAAAAAATATGTTTTGAAAGTTTTCTGAATTTTTTAGTAACCTTTTGACACAGGTTAGAAATTTTTGACATTTAAAATTATAAGTGATGCCAGTAATAAAAGTTTGCATTCGACTCTTGTTTATTTCAGTATTTGAAATATTTCTACAATAAAGGAAACAATCTAGATTGTCGTATAATTGAAAATTAAGTTTTAAATAATAATGACAAAATCATTATTTCCATCTATTATTTAATCCGTTTTATTTTAAAAAACATCCCTTTTTCTATTTTTTTTTTCAAAATTAAATGTTTCATATGAAAACTAATAAAAATTTTTATGACTCACACAGTTTATAAAACATTTCAGTTTAGCATTATGTAGATAGATTAGAATAAACATAGAATCTATACATAGTAAAAAATAAAGTCTCCTGAAAGTGTAACCACAAAAACTGGAGAAATAGTTAACTAATATTGGAGATATTTATACCATTTTGTACAGCATTTGTTGGGGAAGGTTTTAATATATTAAAATCGTATCAAAATAAAAAGGGATTACAACTTATCCGAGCAGGCACGAGAGCTAGAAACTGTTCATGTGCAAATAGCAAGAACAGTGATACGTATATGCAATGCATTACTTTGTTTACATTTGATTTTAAACAACTATTGAAATCTCAATACGCCGAAAAAAAATGAAATCTAACCCGAAAATGATCGCCTGCGTTTTGTCTACGTACTCATCATATTTTCATCTTTGTAACATTTCTGAATGTGTGCTTTGAAAAACTGTTTTTTAGCTATTTTTAACAATTTCAAATTTATTTTTGTTTGTTTTATGTTGTGTAACATGCCCATGTTATATCGGATAGAGGCTAGACTTAAGTTTAAAGCTAATTTTCCTTCTTGGATTCTTGTAACGTGCAACTCCTTGTGGGTACTGGTAGTTGATACATAAAAAAAGATAAAATATAAAGAAAGAATAAAAATGTTGTGTTTAGATTTTATCTATATCTAAATAAATCTTTTAGATCAACGTGCTTACACATTTAATAGATGGCTTTTTTATTTTGTATCTTTTTCTCCTAAATATTGGAAAAATAAATTATTGTTATGCATTGTTTATAAATTAAAAGGATTCTATTTATAATTGCAATACAAGAAATTTTAATATAATACTAAGCCGTAACAAACTTTCAGAAAGCTACATAATGATATTTCAGATTTAACTTTTGTACTATCTAAAGCAAAATTATAATTATAATTATGGCATGTGATATATTTATTTTTCTATGATAGCTTATTTGTCACTTTTGGGGTTATATTTCTGGGGAACTCGCTGTACAATTACGAAATAGGATATTCGTTATAGAAATATTTCATTTATTTGGGTTCAATATTGAATTCACATAGAAAGTATCATTTTGATGACACCTCGATACCGTAGTTATATAATACTTAAAGCTCCAATATTCCACCAAATACATTATTCTAATGAGGTATTGAAGCTTAAAAAATTAATTTATCTTCGATATAGGACTTTAAAGTGTTATATTATTCTTTTTGAATCACACTGATTCCGTTTGCAAGGTTTTGAACCAAAAAAATTCCAAGATCAAGACCCAAATTCACCGAGGAAACAGCATGTAATTTATCTGAATGAGAATCTATTAGAGAGTAGGCGCCATGTCATCTGACAGCCTTTCATCCTTGCCATCTGACAGCCTTTCAAAGTCAAGAAATCTATCTCTTGATAACTTTAGCTTTTTTTCTGAGCGAGACGTTAACATAACCAAATATTCATAGCTTTTACACGAATATTCAATACATTTAATAAAATAGGGCGTCCATCGATATTCCAGCCGATTGGCAGAATAGCAAAGATTAATTCTTTTAGACACATTTACAATCATCAAGTGTTATATATTTACTTCTTTATTTCTCGAAATCGAAGATTTATCTAAGATTTTAAGATCATAAGAGGAATCTGAAATGAAAAAAGTAAAATGAATGTGATGAACATTTTTCAAAAGTGTAATACTCACAGCATCTCTGTCTTCATCTTCACCGATCCAGTCGGAAGATGCTTTAATTTGTTACTGTCTAAATCCCTAAAGAAAACAGAAGGGAATGTTTCAAATACTTGTGCCTGCTAAACAGCATAAAATATTTCTGAATAAATTAAAAATAATGAACCACTTTCATATTGTTTATCTCATATTCCTCATGGATATGAAATAGCTCTAATTATACATATTGTAATATAACTTTAAATAGCTTGCAAGAAATCACAAAATGCATTGGAAAAATAAATCTTATTATTATATAAATTGTCGAGTGGACCTAAATGTTTATAGGAAGATTAAATTGAAATTTCTCTTCATACACGTTTTTTTTTAAATCTTTCATGTCCTTTTCTTCATTTCTTTAAAATTAGAGAAAGCATAAATATATCGCAATCCAAAACATTGCATTTGCTGGCTCTGAAAAATTTTAAATTTAAAATTTCTGGGTATTTAATCTGAACTAAGATTAAGAAAAACAGAAATATTTTGGCAACATTTGTTCCGTGCATATAGTAACACGATTATTGAGTGATGCAACAAGCTAGATAGATAAAAATTAATATGGATCCAAGCACTGATAATTGGATATATAAATTAAAATATTTCCCAAATCATCCAAAAAAAGTATTATTTTATTTAAATAGTATTTTTCCTAATTGTCTAATGACAATGATGTTTAAATAATAAAAAAAAGATACTATTTATGTAATGAAACCAATATCATTGAAAAATTATACCAAGTAAAGATTATTTTTTTCCTGAAATGGTTTGGAAGGTGACTGGTGGTAGTGACAAAAATTTCTAAATCAGAAAACAATAGTGTTAAATTGTCGAGTGAATGTTAATTTTGGATTTTTATTTGAAGGTTTCTAGCAACTTGAATCGAATTGCCTTTAGAAAGATTGCTTCTGCTCTTTAACCATCTATTTAGAAATTGTATCTTATTTTCTTCTCTTTTAATACAAAATGATTAAACTTAAGTTTCGAGACATTTAACAGAACTTTGATTATAGGAGAATATGAAATTACTAAAAAATGATAAAGATTAATAAATATAGATTAATAACTTTTATTCTAAAATATTATGAAGTTGAAATTTTGATATTAGTGAGAAATCTTTGAAACTGGATTAATTTAAAAATTATACCACATTGATGACTCAAAAGTGCAAAGAAAAAAAATTAATCTTTATATTTTTAATAAAAATATACGATAGCTTTTTTGCAGTACTTTTTAAAGAAGAAAAGCGTTTTTAAGAATACATAGATTTATTAAATGTATCATTTCAGTCGCTCTGAAGGAAGATTTAGATAAGGCATTTTGTTTTACCACCTCCATTTAGCTTAAGACTTATCCAAAATATCCACCCCTTCAACATATAGATGTAATACATTTTAAAGGCCTTTGAATAAAGTTACGCGTAGATGAAATATATTTTAAAACATTTACCGACGTTTAAGAAATTTGTATTACGTAAAAGAATGAAAGTATTTTTGTATATTGGAAGTTCTAGTTACTGAAGCATTTTTAGAAATTTAGAGTTCACGAAATATATCATAATTAACTTATATATTTTTTAAATTATCTTTAAAGAATTTGAAGTAACATTTTTCAAAAATCTGATAAGAAAAAATTAAACGATAAATACCCATTTTCATTGTTTTTATAGTAAAATTAATTCGGATATTGTTCAACAGATTTTTCCTAAAATTTAAATTAATTCAGAAATTTCTAATTTAATTCTAATTAAAAAATTAAATTAAGCTTTATTTAAATTACAAATTACTACAATAAGCTGCTTCAAACCATTTTTGTATTTAATATTTTTTTTTCTTTTGCTAACCTCTAGCAATGCAACCAAAGATATTCATTAAGGAATACTGAATAATTATGAATTAAGGAATAAAAATTAATGAATGAATCATAAAGAACTAAAACTAATAAGAAGTTAAAGAATATTAAGGAATTAATAAATTAAAATTATAATATAAAACAAATAAAATTTCAAAAGAAGTTTGTAATTTCCTTATCCCTGACAAAATAATTCTGAATTAGTAATATGGAAGTATAAAATATGGAATCAAATAGAAATAAATAATAATAATTTGAATGTAAATGCTGATTTATTCTTCTTTGAAGCCTGTCAGGAATACTCATAATATTCATGCTGCAAAAAATCCAAACTGTATACGGAAAAACAGCTGAATTCAACGATTTTATATTATTCACAAAGAATGAGTTATTTTAATTTCGTATTGTAATAAAGCTATTGTTTTTAAAATTCATATGGTAATAAAACCTGAAAAGAACGAATTTCTCCAGAAATCTTATTTCATTCTTGCGTAATTCATATTCTAGTATTCTCTTTAATATAACTACTGAAAATAATTTGCATTAAAATTAATGAATGATTTAAAAATTCATAAGATTAAGAGGACGAAATTCTAAATGAAATAAAAATAACCATAAAAAGGATCATTTAAAAGAAATTCATAAGTTATTTTTCTGGAGAAACTTTTGGAATACTTACGGAATGCATTTAATGAAAATAGCGAATATACAGAAAAAAATAGCTAGAATATATATAATAAAACATTCCATTCTGTAAAAAAATCCATATTCGCTGATATTTTTCTAAAGCTCTTTCTCCAATTTAAAATTCAATTAATTGTCTTATGTTGTAAATAGGGAATCTTATATGAAACTGAAAAAATACAAAAAAATCTTTTATTATTCTTTTGATATATAATCTCGTAATTAAATTTCTCTTCTGCATAAATTTTTTCTGTATTTTTTTTTCTGTTTGGAGACATCAGTGTCCTTTTATTTTATACTGCTCATAGTTGAAATGAAATCTGTTGCATTCAAAGTTTTCTGAAAAAATATTTTTTATATTTAAAAAATTAGTCCTCAATGTAGTAAACAAAAAAAATCCCGGCAGATCATAAATTCTTTACTTTATGATATTTTTTGGCTTATGGAAATTATATCTTGAGAAAAACTTGCACCTGCAATACTATTTCTACGCATATAATTATTTTTTTGTAATGGAGATTGATAGTAATGATATATTAAACTACAGAACCATGAATAATTTATCTCTTTTCTAATTACATTTCAGCTTGAGTTGTAAAATTGTCTGTTTTTGGAAGAAAGTTGTAGTATGCATCAAAAATTCAAATTTCTCACCTTCGTAGATTTCTTTTTTATTTGAATAGAAATTTCAAAATTGAAGTAAATTAAATTTTGAAAGCATTATTTCTGTTTCTCTGATATGACTTCTGAAGTATTATTGAATATTTAAGCGTAAATATTTTCCCCTTAAAAATGATGCGAGAAATGTCTGACAAATTATTTATTTTAAAAACTTTTATTATTAAATCTCTTCTTGTACTCAAAGCTTTTCAAAGGACTTTCTTCCAGAAATTTCTATCTACGTATTTAATAAAATATACTTAAAGAATTTTCTAAAAAGGTTGTTTTTCAAAAGCTATTTTTAAAAATTTCTATCTAGAAATTTATAAAATATTTTTTAAAAAATTATTTAAATTTTAAATTTAAGAATATATGTTAGATCGAAAACAAATGTACAAACAAAGGTATATTTTTTTCCATTAACTATTTTACTATTCCAATATCTTTTAAAAATATTTACTTAATTAATTAAAAAATGGAAAGACTTTGGCATGAATGCATTTCATTATAACTATTTTGTTCATTATTTTGAAAATTAAATAAAAATTCCTAAATTGAATAATCAAAAATGAAGGTATTTTGCACAATGATATCTTAAACTGAAATAAATATTTTTAAAAGAAAAATTGTAATCAATCTTTAAAATTTTTTCCAATAACATATTATATTACAAAACTACAGTGACTCTTTCATTGTTTTAAAAATTTAAAGGTAAATGTGTTTTTTATGCATAACCAAGTTTGTATAATAAAAAAATGGGCCAAAAATTTTTTATACTGAAATTTATATAATACAAGAATTTCCATCACTTCAATATTCTAAATCTATCATCATATATCCTGTGAAATTTTGATGGCTTATAAACTGTAAGAGAATAATTATATTTTATGATTTTTTTTATTTTCTTAGTTTGTAAGTTAATGTTATAATTGACGGGTTTTTTTGATAAGATGTGAGTAGTGATATATATTTAAATTAAATTTCTTTAGAAGTAAGGAAACTTTAGAAGTATTTTAATTTGTACAAAATTTTGATTTTTTATTTAATCTCAACTACGAATTGATATAATATTTCAATTTTAAACTTTTAATAATTCTTATCTTTTTAGTTTGTTATATTGCATAAATTTTGCATATTTTAAAAATATATTTAGCATATAGCAGAGCATGATAAAAATAGCATATAACATGAATAGCATATAAAAAATAGCATATAACATAAATAGCATCTTTTAAAAAGTAACGTTTTTTTAATACAATTTTATTTGTTTTTTTCTCCTAAACTAAATTTATCCGGTTACATATATTACTTTGTGTGTAATAGAATCATATTACGATGCTTTTAGCTCCAACAAATGCAGAACTTTTGTCAACAACTCAGTATATTTGGGGTTTCAATACGTACTTTTTTGACTTATTTTTTAGATTCTGCCTCTTCCCCACTTGTTAATTTATTCTTGTAAGAAATTAACGGAAAACGCTGTTTTTGATGGCAAGGATTTCCTGTAAAATCTATTATTTATTTAAAAGGATCTCAAGTTCATTGCTAAAAAAAATCCATTAACTTTAACGCATTGATCATTTCAGAAGATTATCAATTTTCTGAATCTTCATAAAATTACCCTTACAGCTGTCTTGGAAAATTTTTCAAAAACATCTTTTCTACATTTAAATCGATTTTTATTTCATAATCAAAGAAGACTTTCTAGTTTCGAACCATTATAGAAGAGATTAGTTAGGATGACTTTCTACGTTCCAACCGGTTAAAAGTTTAATGTTTCCAATATTTACGATTTTATGCGCAATCAAGTTTTTAATATAGAGAAACAGAGGGAAAATAGCTTCTGATTATTAATTTGAAAAAGTTTCCACCGAATTAATTGTAATAATTTAAATAATAAAAAAATTCTGAGTACCTTTTCATAATGTCAAATTTAAATGCATAGTTTTGATTCATGGATGGCTTCAGTTTAGAGAGTGGAGATAATTTAACACATTCCAACTATATTCAAATTGATTTATGTTCATTTCCATCGGGGATAAGTTACGTATGAATAAGAGAAATTATAATGATGAAATGTTTCTCTTTGCAGAGTGGTTACATTAAGCTGTGGGATCGAGTCACCTTTATTTCAATGACAGAGCAAATGTCTCATTGCCAGAGATGAACATTAAAAGATTTAATTTTAATTCCCCATTTCCTATATTCCGAATGACCGTAATTAAAATTTCCCAAAATGCTTTAACAACTGGTGAGTGTTGACGTGTTTAACTTTCATTAAGCACAGACATTTCAAATTTTAACCTTCTGGGAGGGTGTGCAGTGAGCATTAAAAACTACGTTTTGTTTATGTCATTTGTCATAAAGGATTGATTTCTTTCCATAAATCTGATTCATTTGATGTAAATATTTATTAATTACTTTTCAGACCTTCTTAAATCATTTCAATGCTATTTATTTTCAAATAATCTGATTGGATTATTTTATGCGATTCTACACATTTATGTACGAATAAAATTGTTGTAGCACTTCATAGCCGTAACTCAATTTTTTTTTCAGTTTCAGATAGTTAGCAGAACATGAATTAAAACGAATATTTAATGAAAGAAAAATCAACTAAAAGTCACTTCACGGTGTGTTGGATTGCATTTAACCAAATCGACGACATATATAAAAAACAATTAAGAATACGATATAGATCCATTCTTCTAGATGATAAAATAAGTAAAGTATTCTTCACATAGATTATGTGTTTTATTTCTATTTAGAAGCAGAAGAAAGAGTTTTAAGGTTTGACCATGCTTTCTTGATGTAGTTCGCCCCATTTTTTTAAAGGATTATATCAAAATATCTTCTTTAAGCTGTTTTAGATGTTGAGACGTCGGCAGCTAAGACAGCATTATTTATGTATTCTTTAATAAATTATGGGGAAAATGTGGCCTGAGCTAGATTATCATTTTGACATTCCTCATCTAACACATTAGGCACACATTAAAATTTCCTGAAGTATAAATTTTATATGACATTTAAAGTCAGCAAACATAAACTTTTCCATAAAATAATTTTTATGCAGTAAGATATTGTAATTAGAGCCCATCTAATATGTATTTTGCTATTCTCATAAAGGAACTGAATCAGAAAACTTAGAAATATCATTTTGTTAGACGTTAAGCGCATCCAATATTTACTACCGAAACGAAAAATATTAAAATTTTTTGTTAATGCAACATAATTTCATTATTTATGAAAGATTAAATCTTATTTTATGCAATGTAATATTAACGGTTTTACACTCTTTAAAGGAGCAAATAAAGGAATTTTATCTATTTTTCAACAATCATTTATATTAATTCAGTGCGTGATTTTTCCAAAACTAATACAAAGTACCAAATTAAAATTTATGACCCTTGGAAAAATAAATTAATTTATGGTCCTTAGATTTGTTATTGGCTCCATAGGATGCAAAAATCAAATAAAAATTCTCTTTAGAAACTGCATTTAAAAGCTATTATGATACAGTCAAGGGAATTTGCAATTGTTATATAACTATGTGATTGAAAAATTGCGAATTGCGAATGCCATAAAAGTCATTTCGTACTATACAATTCTGATAATAAATCTAAGCGAAATCAAATTAAAACGGGGAGATTAATTAACTCACAGTATCGGAAGATAATTAAATTTTATGCGTTTACAGCTAATTTCAGGAATTCACTCCGACTAATTGAAAAGGTAGGAACTTACTAATGGGTATATAATAAAAAACGAATTCATATATATAATGCACATTTATAGTTCGTTTTTATTTCCCTCAAGAGTGAAGTTTATGATTCAAGCAGCGAAGATAGAGAAAGGCGAATATTATAATGATTATTATGACAAAACTCGTACTATAAAAAGAATTAAGTTACATTTTAAGGCATTAATTCCATTTTGTGCACTCATTTTTAAGTATAATTTAAGTGAAATCGTATAAAATTTTTAAAAAAAAACACCAATTACTTTATTCTTAATCATACTTATAACATAGATATACTTGGCGATTACTAAACACCATTTACAGAGATGATAAACCATCACCATTAAATTTGATTAAGAACTTTATCCGTCTACAGATTTAATTTCTCTCTCTCTCTCCAACTCCATCATTTCGGTTAATACTATAACTTAGACTAATAAGAGAGATTAATCTCTTTTCACTCTGGTATCAATTCTTTTTGTTTTGTGCTGCTGTTTGGGCAACATTTAAGATTCCTAATTTGTATTTATAGTTTATTAGCCACCTTTAGCGACTATCTAGTTATCCTCCCTAAATTGAAATAATAATTATATTGAGTGTAAAATGGAAACTCTGATTATTGTTGAATACACTCAAAATCACTTGAGCTGAATGAATGAAATGAATGCACTGATATTATTTAAAAGTTTTTAAATTAAAATTAATTCACTAAATGAAATTGTTACTTTGAAAAAAATATTTTGTTTCAGAAGTATTGGACTAAATTGTATAAACTACATATTTCATAGAATTAAGACTTATGGATCTGAAAATTTTAAAAATAGGAAATAAAATATTATTATAATTTTTTTTAATTTTTCAATTTTTTTAAAGCCATATCGATGAAAATCACATATATTCAGTCAGAAATAAAGAATGTCATATTTTTATTTTCAGATGTATTAAATTCAAATCTCCTTGATGAAAAAAATTCCTTTGTAACTTTGTAATGTAATAATAATCTGAAGATCAGTAGTAAGTGTTATTAAATTAGTCCAGTTATTATTATTAGTTAGTTATTATGTTCAGGGATAGCTACCACAAATTTAATAAAGAAGTGAAGGTTAAGCATTAATTGTTTTTTCTCCGTAGTGCAAATTCACGGTTACATTCTCACTCCCCTGAATCTTGAATTGCCCGAAATATTAGAAAAAAAAGGGAGAAAATAATTGCAAATTATTATCAAAAAATAATCTGAAGATCAGTAGTAAGTGTTATTAAATTAGTCCAGTTATTATTATTAGTTAGCTATTATTATGTCCAGTAATAGCTATTACAAATTTTAAGTAAGTGTTACAAATTTTTTTAGTAAGTGTTATTAAGTTAGTCTGGTTATTATTATGATTATTATAAATGGAAATTATTATTATAACAGTTATTATTATTATCAGTTAGCTATTATTATGTCCAGTAATAGTTACTATAAATTTAATGAGGAAGTAAAGGTTAAGCATTAATTGTTTTTTCTCCATAGTGCATATTCACGGTTACGTTCCCACCCCCCTGAATCTTGAATTGTCCGAAATATAAGAAAAAAAAGGGAGAAAGCAATAGCAAATTATCAAAAAACGATAGCAATCCTTTTGAAGGATAGAATAACATTTCTTACTCTTGTCAAACAAAAATAGTTAATTTGTCAATTTATTTTGAGAATTTGTAAATTATATATATATAATATCCTCAGTCTTGTTCATTTCTTTGAAGGAACCAAGATAAATTGATTATTTTATTTTTGGAGAGAAGCATATTTTGTCACAAAAGTTTGTATTCGGTTCTAAATGGCTTTATACATACTGTATTAATAAAAAGTGTCATAATTTAATATACTTACACCATATAGATGATGCTTTTAGTTTCAATAAATTGAAGACTCGGAATTTCTTCTAATCCGGACTGGATAATTCTCCTGCAAGAGAAAACGTTATCAGAAAATGCCTGTCACTGAAAGATAAATGAATTCAGAGCATAATTATATGTATCTTTTCATGTTTACTGTAGCATTATAGTCTTTAGTTTGAAAATTTATTAATAATTTTTATTTTCTTAATATATTATGTTTTTGAAAAAGAAATATTTATAATTATATTTCTTTAATTTTTTTCCTCGCATGAAAGGAAACTTCAATCATTTATCTAGAAATAAAATTAATATTACTTTTTTCAGGTTTAATAAGTAAATAATTTTTTTTTCTTTCGATAGAGTCAAAATTTGACAATGTTTTTCAAACAAGACGATAAAATGAAGATGAAAATGATATTAAAAATAATGACCCAGAAAGCAATGAACATTTTAAATCTACTTTCATCGGTAAAAATAAATATGATATGGTCACAGTTAAATAGTGTAATTCGCATCATCCTTTTTAACTAATTGATTTAATAATAGCATTCCATATTCATGCTTCCTCAAATATATTGTGATTAAGTAAATGTAAAAAAAAGTTATTTAAAAACTAATTCAATTATTTTTAAATTCTAATTCTATGATTTAATAATATTTTTAAGAGCATATAAGTAAAAATTTTAATTTAAAAAAGAGGGAAAATATGTTATTGTTTTTAACATAATTTGTTGTCTGATTGGGCTCTATTGTTCATGTATATAATAGGCAAATAATTTAAATTTTGAAAATCAAACAACACAGAGACAGAATAATATGCAATGATCACTTATAAGTCAAAAGTTATTAATTTAATTAGCTAAAACAATGTTCATATGTTATAAATATAATAAGAATCTATATTTTTATAAACTAATTTTAAAGGGGAAATAAAAAATGGGAACATTCAAACCAAGGATGGAAAAGGCAATAGAAAAATGATAACATTAATTAAAGAATAAAAAATGGGAGATTTTATTCTTAATAAAGAAAATGAAAATAATTTATGAATGAATGCATTCGTCACGATTCACTTAATAATTTTGGAAATGAATTATATAAAAAGCTTTAAAAAAAGATAACATTTGAAGAAAACGATTACATAAATTTTAAATGTATTATTTAAAATGATCTGAACTATGGAATCAATTTTCATAATTAATTGATTCGAATGAAGTTATTTCACAAAAACATCTTATGACAAATATTAGAGAACTATAAAAAAGTAAAGTTTTGTAGAAGAATTTTTTTGAATGAAGATTTAATAAAGTCTTACAAATGGCATAAAGATATTTTCTTTCATTCTATATACTGACATTTTAAGCAATTTTTATAACTTCTTGGGTGATTGAATTAGTTTAAGACACTTAAAATGATTACTTACACAATTTTTAAATTGGGGAGATGACAATTAAAAACGGCATCCTGGATCCGTGTCAACTTTGGAGCTTGCTTTATGGAACTGGAAAAGAAAAAAAAAGATACAATGTTTAAATTTTTATTAATTAAATTTAAGATGCTTCTTTCCATAATCTTTTAGAAAGAGAAATGAAAATATTTAATAACTTCATTCTCAAATGGAATTTAATTAAGAATCTTTTGGACAAATATGAAATTAAAAAAACATAATCAACGAAATAACTTAATTAAATATTCCAAAAAATATTGTTTTCATACAGCAAGTAATCTGATTTTAGCATGAAACTTGTTTATTTTCTAATTAAGTGATTTTACGACTTATTTTTGGCTTAAACGTTTATTTTTATTTTTCGAAAAAGGATTTCGAAAAATGCAATTAATTAAATTTGACGAAACTTGTTTTTACGAAGTACTTGATTTGATTCTTATTTCTAAGAATCTTAATTTGATATTTAGCAGATAAAGAAATATAAATAGCTCTGCTTTTGCATTAATTTAAAAAGAATTTTACTTTTGAAAGAAAAAAAATATTAACAATATAATGCTATTAAATAGATAATCATAAAAATTTTACTTCTCATTATTACAAAAATATTGTGAAATCAAAAAAATTATTTGGAATAAATAAATAACTTAAAAATTTTTTATAAACCCATGATGATATTTTATTTAGGTAAAAATTTGAAACATTATTTTATAAATTATTTAACCCTTAATAACCTAGAGTTTCAATTTTGATACCAATCTTTTAAACCGAATGTTCACATTACTATTAGTTTTTTTATAGGTTGGCTGTACGTATTTTACTGTTGTATAATATTCTTTCCAATGAAATTTTAAAAAAATCAAATGCCATTATTGTTTTATTTTATCTATGACATATTACTCGCGCGGCAAAGTGAACAAGTAAACACATTTTACCAAAAGTTTTGTTGAATACAAATTTGATATATTTTCTTTTTCTGAAGAATATAAATACTTGCGATAATAGAAACAATCAATGTTTCTCATTATTTCATGCATAGGTATATCTGATTTCTTTATGGCGTTGATGCCCGAAGTATCAAAATTGATACCTGTTTTTTTTTCTAAATAAATATGTAAAATAAATATTGTGATTTTTTCAGCTATTTTTCCCTTCATCTAGACCCTCAACCAAACACAGTAATATTAAAAATAAATCACTTTCTTAAATCAGGCTACTAAGGATTAAGGTATTAAAGATCGATGTAGTTTTTAATTCATTTTAGTCCTTTTTTACATGGTTCAGTTGGCTGTGGGATATGGTTCTGTGGTTCATTTAGCATGGTGATAAGGCCATTGCTTCTGAACCAGAGGATTTCTTGTTCGAGACTGAAATCGTAACCGAAGGACCGTCATATAAAACTAGTCTGATACACATTAAAACCACCGGAGCCTAACATGCTACAGCTGGTGTGATGGAGTTTGTTTCTGGAAGTTTGAATAGGGGGTGTCAGTTCAAGGGTCGTTCTCTTCATTTAACGGCAGTTCAGAGTTACTAGGTCTATCCCAAATTAACCCTAGTGTTGCTTTTAAACGGGACTTTAAAATAAATAAATTAAAATGCTTAGGCTAGAGGTTAATAGAGTTTTAAGTTTTCGAGAGCTATAATTAAAGCCTCAACATCCCAGGTATAAAACTCCTTTTTATAATTCCTTTTAATATTTGTAATTTATATTTATATTAAATTAGGGTTATAGTATTGAAACTAGCATGCATAGTATATTTCAGATGCCCATGAAGTTAATTCAACAGATTCTGAATTATTCAGAGTAAAATCTAATAAATGCATTTAAATATCGGCAGTGATCTTAATTAAGATTAATTAGAAAATTTGCTGTCGTCATAGCTTTATAATTAAGTAATAAAGCCTCTCCTAAAGATTGCAATGTCACTGGAACGGGGGCATGAATTTAGAAGTTCCAAACAATTAGAAAGGCGTAAAAGAGCTCTCTTGACTAACCATATGCCACTGGCAGCAAATTTCGGTTCCATTAATGAAACAGTCAATTAACTTTTACGTAATCAACTTGCACACCCCCTAAATAGATTAATCTGAACTCGAAATGAATTTCTGTGGAGTGGTGAATTGTTGTAACTCGATTACCTAAACAATATATTATAGAAAGTTTGAGAACAACACTGTTTAATATTAGTGCTTCAAACGTAACAAGAGATTTTGAGAATTTTGTTATTACATTACGGATTAAATTAATTTTATATGAGCTAATACATAAAGTAATTGGTGGAGTTTTTAAATGAATGCGCACAAAAAAATGTAACATTTTTGCAACGTTATTACTTTTTTATATACAACTTCATAATTTATTAGATTATCCTACTGAAGATAATTGTGATTATTTAAAATCACAGAAACACCAAAGGATTACCATCTAAAATTCTTCAGTGATACAAATTTTTAAAATAAAAGTCTAACTCAATTACATATTGATTTTTCAAAATTTTTGTACATCATAGCAGAGCTTTTGTGCGAAAAACGTTATTTATAGTACTTTATGAAGCCCGTTGACAGACCTGTCACCGATGCAAGCCGAATGAGCATCGCTCGTTTTTCAGTCGAGCCAACTAGGGCCAAGTTTACGACTTAGCTACACACACGTCACAACTCTTTTTATGGGATGGACTTCATTCATGCATTTTTACTCAATCTTCCACAGATCGTAATTTAGATCTGGAACAGAGAACGATCACCTCTGACCCAGTACCCCTAGTGATATTACTCAGGACATGGTGGACTTTGTGACCACGACTTATTTAACGAGCACCAGCTACCAACACTCGAATAATCTTCAGCCGGCGGGGTTCGAACTCGTAATCTAAAGAATATGCGCCAAACGCTCTACCAACCAAGCTATCCCGGCAATAGAAAAATGGTCTAAATTGGAACAAACAGAATCTTTGCAAAGAGTATAATATCGTTCAGAGAACTGCATTCCAAAAACTCACATTTCTGAGAAGAAATTGAAAGAATATATCATATTTAATTATTATTTAATATTAAAGGAGCCTGCTTCTGGTAGCGTCTCGAGTTCGAGTCCCGTTCGGGCATGGTTGCTATTCTTCTATGTTCTATTTCTGAGGTATGGGAATGTTCTTGCCTGTAAAACTAATGTTAACTAATGTTACGCATGAAATTGCTAAGTGGTACTCTTGTCCCTAGTTGCCACCACTGAGCAAAGAACAGACTCTGGCCCAGCTTAACTCACCGACAGACTTTAGAGTGCTTTTGAAGTGTCGAAAGTCACAACAAAACAACAGTATTAAATTAAACAACGGTACCTGCATATGTTTTGATATTTATATAAACAACTGCTCAAAATGGTTAAGTCATGCAAATATATGCTGCATCATCCACCATCGCAATGTCCCAAAGTGAACTGAGCATGTGCAACCAACCAAGTCGCTTTCTCAAGCAGTAAGGCTATATTGTAACATTCTTTTAGATATTCCAATACGGCAAGAATTCGAAAAAGTAAAATTGAATGAACTTGCTGATAACAGAACCAGATACGCAAGAGACTGGATGCCATTTCAATGAGATAATTTTCAATAATTTTAAAACAAATCCAAATATGATAGCATACTGTTTTTGGAAAAAAAAGGCATGGGTCAGTCATCTATCTTTATTTAACTGTTCTTTTTCATAAGCATTAAGTACACAACTTTTATTATATTTTTAAAAAATCCTGTTTCCCACAAATTTTATCTGAATAGTATTTTCAGAATTTTATGTTGTAAATAATGTCATGTTTTTATCTTTGACTTTCTCAATCATAATATAGAACTTTGGATGTATGAACAGCTTCTACTCACTCATGCTTATTTTGAGCAGTTTGTACTGTGGTATTTAAACATTTTAATTTTTAATAATCAGCTGTTGCATAACAATCAAACGCTACTAGCCATAGTTATTAGTTTAATTAGTGATTCCTTGCTATATAATTAGGAGACTATGTCTCTATTATCATTAAAATATAGTAAATAAAAGTTTTCCTAATCTTTGAATAATAGACGCGAAGGAGTAGAGTGAAAATTCTAACTCTCAAAATGACAGGAATGCAGGTATTGTTGCATAATTGACTCCTTAATTACTGATTCATATTTACAGTTTTTTTAAATCTGTTTAAAAATGAGTCTAGCATCATATTTCAAAGTCAAAAATATTATTTATAAATTATTATTTTTATGGGTTTTATTAACGTCAGAATGTATAAAAGAAGTGTTTAGGTAAATGTGTCACAAATCTTCACCTTGGTTATTATAAAAAGCATTAACTGAATCAGCAGCTCCTCAAATTATCGTGTTACATCAATGGACATATACTTGACTTAAAGGATAGAATATAATCCCGTTTAAAATATAAGCAACCTTATTATATAAGAGACAACACTATCATTCAAATTCACTTAAGCACTAGTGATGCATTATATGAGCTTGATGTCAATAAGTGTGAGATTTCAAATAATTGGTTGACTTTCAAAAAATTGGTTACTTGCTGCATACAATATTTTTTGCATATCCTGCTCTCATGGGTTTTAACATGCAAAATTAGTTTAATATTGACATTTTGTGATGTATATTTTTCATAATATTTAATATTTTTATATATTTCATTTACTTAATATCTAATATTTAATATATACATCAAATAAAGTACCAAACATGATAAATTTATACTATTTTTTGTAATGTTTTGTTAGGAATAGCCCCATGTTTGTTAAGATAATGTTTTGTTTATATTTAATAAAACATTTATTTCTTTTATTCATGTAGTATTTAATTAAAAAAAATTTGAAGTGAATATTTAACGGAATAATTCCAATAATTTGAATAAGCTATTCTAAATAAAAGTTGTTTGTATTACATTAATTTTTTCCTTCAATTTCTCATTAAAGATGTGCCTTACACAAGTTTTTATGTCCATATATAATTAAAGGCAGAAAATAAAATAATAAACCATTTAAGTTTTGACTTTAACATCTTCAGTTTCCGTTCATTTGCTTTTCGCAATATATAAAAGGTTTTCATTATAAATAGTTGGCAATAATATATTTGCCTTTTCAAAATTGACTTTATATCTTTGTTTTAATGCTTTTATTTTTTCGAGTTTTTCACCATTTCAGGACATTTTAAAAATTACAATCTTTTATAAAACCTCTACTCAATAAATTTATTCTTTGCTAATATTGTGTCCAGATGCATAATGATTACAGTCTAAAACCCCAGACTCTTCGCCGTTTGGGATTTATTTTAATTTTAAATTTCATAAGTAATAAAATAATGAATGAGATGGGAAATTATTCCTATTATATTATTCATTTATGAATCAGTTTTCAGAAAATAAAGTTTTTATTCATCGACTGACAGAATAAATTAATAATTTACTCGTTAATTATTTATTTTCACAGACAAATCTGAATATATATATATATATATATATATATTTCAAATTATTTGCTTAAAAATTATATTTCTATTTTTTCACTCCATTCATAATAAAACATGGAAGTATTAATATATAATTAATTTTATTTTATTTATTGAATATTTAAACATATTTTCACAGGCCTTTAAGCGGAGACAGAATTTGTTCCGGAAGAATTTTGCAATTTTAATTTGAAGTCAGATAACGAAAACGATAATTGATTGGTTACCATTTTTCACTTTCACATCAAATACAAAGCATCTACATGGAATATTAGATAGAACATGCTATTTATTTATGAAAAAATGTAGTTACTCAGAAAAAAATAATTACATTCCTAATGCACCCCCTTTTCCCTTTCGAAATTAAGAATCTTTGTTCCAAACCATCATAGACAAAATAAAGATGGCCACAGAGTTAGATTAATTTTTTTAAAATTAATTATCAGGAAATTTCAATACTTTATGGCTAGGAATAATTTTGGAGGGAGCAGAAAAAACACCAATGTAATAAAAATAATAATATCTAGATATACATTCTGCTGTTTGAATACTGTAACGAGGTACAATTCCGACGTCAAGCCTAAGCACTGATTATATTCTATATTTGAGCTACCGCTCTTTAGCAAAAAAACTGTTAATTTGCAAAAATTTGGCTGGCTTGTTTTTTCTAGAGCATCTGAAATAGATTCGTACAGAAAATTTTGAAAATGTACACTATTTTTCTATAGACAATATTCACATCTTTCGAAACGACTCGATGACTGTTTCTATAAAAAAAAGACGCTAAATATACTGAGAAAGGGGACTATTTGCTTGCATTATAAAGGATTTATTCGAAATACTTAAGCGAAATATTCGTTTATAAAAAATTCTTTAATTAATTTCCAGAAAATTTCTAGAGATTCTTTCCAAGGAATTTGGTATAAAAACATAACCCTAGGATAAATTTAACGAGTTACATTATTAAACATTCTCCAGCAATATTTTTCATTCATCTCAGAGCAGATATGGAAAAATATTTTCATAAACGGTAATGATTTGTTCACACGGTGCTGGTTTAAATTTTAACGAATTATTACAGCTTAACATATTCCGTTAATATTTAATAGAATACCTAGAATTAAGAATGCTGATTCTCAAAAATAAAACTAACATAATTCTTTTGAAAATTTCATCGATGAAAGTTGTCCTTTTTTATTTCCTGTAAATCGCTATCAGATGTAAAAAAAACTATACGAATAAGGAATTTATGAATAAAAGATTATTTAGGCTATTAAATATTTTCTGAAACCTGACATAACATACTCTTCAAACAGTACAATAATTCCATATATATATAGGGGTTATTTATGAGAATTAATTGCTTCTGTGAAGGAAGCTAATTAAATGTGCAGGTATCTGTTATAATGAATATAATTATATTATAAGCTGTCTAACCAAGCTTCCTTTCTGTAATATTTTATGCATTTTGTAAATTATTTTCACTCTAATATTTAAACATCTTTATTTGCTATAAGGCAAAATTAGTTTCTGAGCAAATATTAAGAAAACTTCTGTAATTTAGATTCTAATTTGTTGATGAAATTTTCTTGTATGCGATAGATTGAAAACTCTTCTTATCAAAATGAAAATTTCTGCTTTTTTTATTGTTTTTATATCAGACTGTAATGTCAATAAAGAAAAAAAAATCTGAAACTTTTTAAAGCCTCATACGAACATAATTCCAGAAAGAATTTATATTACCACCAAATATAAGACAAAGAATATGAAGACAAGAACAGATTGACGAATTCGATTGACGAAGTGGTGAGTGATATTTGACTGGAATCCTGTCTAAGAGTCAGTGAAGAAGAAATTCAGAAATTATTAATTTCTTTTTACTCTTGTGTGCCTGTTCTTGAAAATAATAGTAACTGTCAACTGAAAAATAATCCGATAATACCAACCCAAAAAATTATTTCAAGCAAAGAAAAAATAAAACATGAAACATTTTCCCTCTTTAATGAAGCCTCTTGAAACAACATTTAATCATCAAAAAATTGATATTAGATTAATTTTTTGTGAATGTTTAATTAGAGAATTAATCAGCTTATGGTTTTTAGCCTTTAATTAAACAATTATTTTTAATTACTCTTTAAAAAAACTTCTACACATTTTTGCATTTGTTTAATCAATCCAAAAGTTAGCTATTTTTTAAAGATTTTTCTTAACATTTCCCTACTGCATACATACATACATACATACATACATACATACATACATACATACATACATATATATATATATATATATATATATATATATATATATATATATATAACAGATGACGTTACGGAACTTCTAGTAGATAATATTTATTTATGTGAAAACGTTGTTTTTGAACATTTCCCTTATTGAATTATTTTTTTAAATAATAAATTTAATGAAAAAAATAAATTTATGGAAATAATGAAAATGACAAACTTGAAAATATAGAAGTCGTCATATAAGTAGGTTCTCCCTTTTGGAGGGGGCACTAAGGGGGCTAGCTACATCGAAGAATCTAAAGCTCTATGCGTCTAGTAAAATTACTTTTAGTATGGCTAATTATTTGTTATCTACACAGATTTGAAATAAAATTCTAAAATTAATTTTATATTAAAACGTTTCCTCATTCAATTCCTACTATTAGTACACTCCTTATATATATCTTGTTCAAATTTTCAATCGTTAATAAAGTACTTTTTATTCATCTACTCAAATTAAAATACATTTTTTTAAACTTGTAGCGGATGACACTTGATGTTAATACATTTTTTTCAATAGTTAATCCATTAAATATAGAATTAAGGAAATTTTTAATATTTTGTATGTGGGCAGTGCGGTTTCGAACCAATAGATGGCACCCCTAAACTCTGCTCATTTTTTTCATTTTCTGCTATTAATTCCCTCTTTACCTACATATTTATATACTTTATTTTTCAATCATTAATAAAATACTTTTATTCATCCACTCAAGTTCAAATATTTCTTTTAAAAAAACTTGTAGTAAATGACACAAAATTAACAATTTTTCCTAATACTAATTCATTACTTAAATTAATTAATTAATTTAATTTAATTAAATTTCAATACTTTAAATAGAGTTTTAGCAGTTTATAGTGAAAATTAAGATCAACAGGCAGTAGCTCAATAAGTAAAAATGCAAAGATTTCAGTGTTTTTCACGTAAAGGTTCTTGCGAATATCAATAGTTTTTTGGTGAATTATTTATATTAATTGTAATAATTTAATAAAAATAGTTACAATTTTTTTGTTACAAATTGTTTTGTGTTGAACTAAGTAAGAATTGACCATTTATTTTAAATTATTGGTTTTTAGATTAACGTCACCGTAATTTATTATTAGTAGTAGTAAATTATCATTTATTTTTATTTTTATTATAACTACAAAAATATACTTTTAAGTCACTTAATAAATAATAAAATAATATTATTTCACAACGAAATGATACTCTTTATAAAATAAAAAAATAACAATTTTTTATCATGTATTTTGCAAGTTTCATATTATTTGACGGTTTGACGGTCTCTGTGTTTAAGAAGTTAGGAACTTGTGGAAAACTCACGATTTCTTTTAAAAGAACCTTATATTTATAGGAATATGAGTACTGATTTTATGAAAAATAAACTAAATATCACTGAAAACCTATAGAAAATAAAAACATTGTATGATTTTAATTGGTTATCTTTTTTCTTTGATAGGGTAAACTAAATAAATTTTCTATTCTCATTAATTTATAGTCCTTCCCCTAAATGGCATAGTTAATTAATAGTAAATGACATAGTGACAATTACATAGTTAAATTTTAAAGATGATTTACTTAGCTTTTCTGAAAAAATTTGAAAAAAAATCGAAAATAGAATTTTTCTGAATACTTTTGATCCAATTTTTAATTTAAATATTTAAAAATCTTTAGTATAATTTCTTACTCGAGAAGCAGTACTTTTTCAAAGTATGCTATAAATTATCCAAAAGTTTAAGGAATTAAAGAGCTATTCAGTAACTAAATATGCATAATTAGTAATGGAATCATTATTTATGCGCAGAATTCTAAACCCATAGAATATTCGAATATTCATTTTGACCTTATGATTTTGTGTAATAAAAATTTCTGGATAAAATAATTACATAGTTCTGAGAAGGTGAAGTCCATAGAATGCTCCATCTTCGATTTCAGTGAGCTCTTTCACTCGGTCAAGAACCCTAAAACAGAAAAAAAGAATATTAAGTAAACGCTATAAAACAAATTCTGGCAAAAACATAATTAAAAAAAAATAAAGTTCGTTTTATTTTTATCCTGGGTGGTACAAGCATCACGGACAAGGCATATCCGCTCACAGCGAGATATAAGAGAAGATTATCTTCAAAGAGAGAGAAACTAATTATCCTTAGTCTTATATACATGAAATCTTGATACGAATTTCTCAATTCTTGTCAAACCAGGCAAAGGAATCAAAGAATTATTTTTTTTAAAAAAAAGGGTATGTTTGGCTAGACAGTTTTTATCCCTCCACTCGGAGTGTGGGAACTTGTCGTCTTTTAGCCGATTCAGCGATTTCACAAAGCTTTTGTTGAAATAATTAAGTAGAAAATGTGGAATGGGATCAGGGAATAAGAAAATATTTTAGAATGAAGTTACTATTGGCTAAATTAAGAAAAAACTTTGGATATTAATTAGGGTTTTATTTAAAATTTAGCATATCATTACATTTTTAATACCCTTTTATAATTAAAGAAAATTTTAAAGTGATACAATTTTTATTCTCATGCAACATTTTTCTATTTCTGTTTGATGTCAGTATATGTGGAGGGATGAGGGTCCATTCAGATGTCATCATGGTCAAAGACTGCAGCTAAAATTTACGATATTTTTTTTCTGCAACAATTCTCTTACACTCTTTATTTCATAGCCCTATATTTAAACATATCTAGGAATGAAATAATTTGTAAAAATATTCTTTAATTTAAAAAAAAGAAAAATGATTTTCGAAAACATTTAGAGTAAATGCGTCTAGTAATTACATATAAAGAAATTTGAAGAAAATTAAAATAATTTATAATTGTATTTAAAAGTGAAATTTCAGTCTTGTGTCAGTTTCATGAATAAGGATAATTTCAATAGAAATTATCTTTGTGGAAACATAGAAAGGATAATTTCAATTGTCTTTTTTTCTATATTTTCCAAGGAATATTTTAATTTTCTTCTAGAAGCTTTATTTAAAATTCTTCACTAAAATTTGCTCTTAATTCTTAGATTCTTCATTTGAGATAATTTTTTATTTCGAGTACATTCTTAATGATCTCAAAGTCTTTAAGGATTAGTAATATCCGTGACTTCATGCTCAAAACGAGCTTGGAAAAGAAATATAGAATGCACAAATGCGATTTGCAATCAACATTGTTGTCACGCAATCTAACTTTTCCAAGCTTAGATTGATTCACTCCTCAAATTCTTTTCCAGAGGCGAATTCAATTTACTCGCATTTGAACAAAGCTTTTTATAAGAAAGTTTCTTTCAACAATCAGCTTCAAAAAAATCTTACAACAAAATTCTTGCATTAATAATAAATACATTATTGTCACTCTAAAGGAAATAATTCTATCCGTAATATGTTAGGGTATAAATAAATAATCAACGTATCCACATTAACATAAAGCAAAATTTATGAGCATTATAAAAAGTTACCATTAATATTTATCAAAGGTATGAAAGTCATATATTAAATTATTATTTTTTCAAGTGACATATTTATAAATATTTTAGAAGTAGAAATTTGAATTTTTTAATACAAAAAATTGAAAATTGAAATGAAATTGATCATGAAATGTCAAGCTATATTATATACTACATCATTTGTCCTTAGGGTATTTTGAAATTGCCCCAGCTTTTACATATACCTTACTTATTAATGCAAAAAGTAAATTAGGAATAATTTTATATTGATTGATTTGAAAGTTCGAATGAATCATCATAATTTCATTATTGTATTTGAAAAAATGTGATTTATAGTAAAAAAGGATGTCCGTTATTAGTATTTTTCTATTTAAATATTCAATTAGCTGTAATTATTGGACATTAAAGAGTAAACTTCTGTGTATAATTTAATAAATAATGAATGGAAAGCTCATTTAGATGATTAAAAAATCTTTGAAAATACTAGTTTTAAATAATGCAAATAGAAAACTATTGCTTTGAAGATATAAACTACTCATTTTCAATTGACAAAATTATAATGTCAGAACATGAGGTTTTTGGAATGAGGATTTTGACATCAACAAAAATCCATAGGCGAATAATTGAAATTTTATTATCCGCACGAGCATCTCAAAAAATCGGCTTTTAATAACGCTTTGCCATTGCATTTACAAAATCTCTGATTAAAAAAAATAAGTTAATGGCTACTGCCAATAAAGCCTATAAAAATGTCATTTTGAGCAAGTGATTAAATGAAATGAAATAAATAGGAAATGTGATATTTTTTTTAAAACAATCAATGCGAAACAATTTTTTTTGGATCGTTTGCAATACAAAAGTGACTAACTCAATGAAACCATTAAATGAATAAAAATATAATTTAACTCGCACGAGCACGTGGTGCACGGCAGTTTGAAAAATTATGTTCAAACGTAATACAGTGAAATATGCATTGAAGATTTCATTTTAATATTTTATTTTTCATTTTGATTCCATAGCTAGTACATCTTCTAAACATTAAACAGCAGAAAATTTGGTGTAAGCTCTAATGATATCTAAAATCTAAAAATGTCCGCTCTCCTCTAAGAATAATCTTCTCAGAAGAAGTGGCTATTCGTTTCTCAGTATATAAATCAAGTATAAACATTTTTCTTCAAATTTTGCTATCCTCTCATAATACTTTCGGAGTAATTAAAACGACTCAAACTTAGTCATACAGAAAATGAAAAATGTGTCTAGATTGTGTATTAATGAAACGGTTGAAATCTTGTAGAGCACTTTGATAAGCAAAATATTGGTCAATCTAAATAATTTTTAAAAAGAAATATCTTGAGTTGAATATATCAACAATTATAACAAAAACAGTGGCATTTCCTGTGAGCATATGGCAAGACTATGAAAGTAGTTTGCGCAGGTCAGACCATTTATGTTACTTCAATTGAGGAGAAAAAAAATCCTAATATGCCATATTATCAACTATTCTTATTTCTTTTTTTGAAGCCAAAAATCTGCTTCAAAAAAGTTTTTATAAAATAGCCATTTTCATAATAGTTTAATTATTCAAGCACGATATCATAAACACAAAATGAGCACGGCATTGAAATGAATCCATTAGTTTGTAACAGTTTCATTAAAACTACAACAGTTTGTTAAAAAAAATTAAATGTATTCTATATACATATTCGTGGTAATAACCTCTAATGACCCTATTTGGAATACATTTTTTTTTACCAAATAAACATTTTTTATCTCTTTATTAAACTATCAAAAAATGTGTTTATAATAAATGGACATGGCTATCACGGCCTACTATGAATTGGATAAATTTTATTCATGAAACTGTATATACAGTTCATTACTTTCATTTTCTGACGTAAAATTTGCCTGTAGAAGAAAAAATAATTTATTAACAAATTCGAAAACCCTTTGAAAATGTATGCATATTTTTTTAGTCGTTTGATAAATTTTACAATGGATATATTTTGAAAAAACATCTTGTCTATAAATTATCTTAACAGTTACTATTAACATTCTGAGGTTTGGTCTATCTACTATTTTCAAATTCAATCTGAGATTAATTTTGAATGAAAAGACACTATTAGATGTTTTAAATACTTACTTATTCTTACTTATTAGATATTTTAAAAAATATTATTACTTATTTTTAAAAATTATTAAAATACTTACTTATTTTTACTTATACTTATTTTTAACATTAGATACTTATTTTAAATATTTATTAAAAAAAGTATCCAAATATATTTATTTTTAAAAAGAATAAATAATTTAAAGTGAAGAAATCAAAACTATGATTGTAAAAAGAATTTTTCTTAGTAAAATTTATTACATTCGGAGATAAAGGTCATTCGATAAATATTAAACAGTAAGGAATTAAACTAATTCCATGCAGAATAAATGCACATATTTAATAATTACCAAATATTCGGTTTTTAATTCCTGAAGACTGTTATTTGATAAACGCTTAAAACCACGACATTTTAAAGTATGCATTTTTTGATTGAATCAGGATGGAATCTTTAATGAATATAGGATGTTTTATGTTTGGAAAGGCAAATTTGCTTTCCGATAAATATTTAATTTTCTAGGAAAATGTCACTATCCTAACGATGGAACATATCGTGAAAAAATAGAAGCAGAGAATTTTAATTATGGCTTTGTGATTATCTAAATACATTTATTTAAAGAAAGATTGTAAATATTTGAAATTTGGAAATGTATCATAATTAGTATATTAATTTTTTTCTTTTAGATGTTTATTCTCTTAAAATTTTAAGAATTTGTAAATGAAACAACATTT
This sequence comes from Argiope argentata, assembly GCA_026289955.1. Lineage (NCBI taxonomy): Eukaryota > Metazoa > Arthropoda > Arachnida > Araneae > Araneidae > Argiope > Argiope argentata. Next base: position 1,059,878 of record JAOUZG010048486.1, read on the forward strand.
TTTGAAATTAGTAGCAGAGTTGTCATAGGAGAGATATAAAATATTCTTTATGTTGCTTCTAAATAATTCTTGATAGTTTATGAATATTTTCTAGATTAGTTTAATTACTTTGACATCAAGTTTTGAGACAAATTAAACTTTACTTTTAAATTAATCTAAGAATTTTGAAAAAAAATCAGATTATGACAATGGCATCTGTAATTTCATTCTTCTTACAAAATTAAAAATCATATCAGAAGGAAAACTAATAATTGTTTACTATGACTTGAAGCACTTATATCCAACAAAAAATCTTTTAAGTAAACATTGAATTCTCAATTTAGACTTTTTAACCTTACATTGCGTAATTAATTATTTTTAGATTGATAATTAATCCTATAAATTTTGATATCGATTTTTTAAACAGGAATATACAGATTTTGATCTTTTAGATATAAAAGGAAGAAGAAAATGATAAAAACCACTAAATATTTACAAAGAATTTTTTAAAAATGAAATAAAATTGTAAAATAATGATTATGAAGATATATGCATACACAGTGTATAATAATTTGCATATATTTGCGTTAAGTATTGCTAGAGAAATTTTTCATTTTGTGTATAGTAAAAGAAGTTTCAGAATTAAGATAAGGGGAGGCAATGTTTTACATTAATGTTAGCTACCTCTTTATGATAATGGGAGAGGACATTTTATTAAAATGTAAAATGATATTTTTGAGTTCACAGAACACAGTTAGTTAAAACATTACTTACAGTTGCCTCAGGAGCAGCACTTAGAAACAGGAATAATTTAGATCTTACTTGTACTTAGATCAGCATTTACTTGCACTTAACGTACAATGCAACAGCAATGAACACAAAATAATTATGCGATCAACTCTTCTTCGACGGAGTTAAAGTAATTATTGAAACCTCTTCCGCATATATAGCGTTTTCGACGGAGCACGGAATTTCTAGTTTGTTCTCTATATCTAACTATCTGTATCACTTCTCAATACAGATAGCGAATAATTCTTGCATTTTTTTCGCCAAGATGGAGATTAATTGAGATAGCATTCATTCATTACCCTTAAAATATCCATACATATTCTTTTCATATATAGACTCTCCAACCCACCCCGAAGGCACACGGATTAATCATAACACTGAATGGCCGGACCGCCACAACAGCAGCACTGGCGATAACTGTGGTTGAGTTCTAATGGTCATCACCGGCCACGGTACAACCCTCCCCGTAGGAAGTACGTCGTATCATTGATGGAAGTAGTATAATCCCCATCTATTACTGTACCCATCAAGGGTGGCGAGATCCAACCTCCATTCCGGAAGCATCTCATCCTCAATTAAGAGATCACCCCCCCCCCCCCTGGGGGATCATGGATAAGGATAAAATGAAAGCAAAATTATATTCTTAACAATATTATTTTTTTGCTATAAATAATTTCATGTATTTAATGATGCTATGAAGTATCATTAAATACATAATACATCATTCGAGAAGTTAAATGTTACATAGCATGTGAATTGCATATGTGATGAGAATAATATATATAAAAGTTACAATTTTCTTCTTGTCTTGTATCAACTTTAAACAATGTATGATAAATGCATTGATCCCCAAAAGCTTAAAGTCAGGGTGTAAATATGTTTAGAATTTATAAAATTAATGTTTTAACATATTTTATTCAATAATAGAATAAAAAAAAGATTTTGATACACTATTGAATGCTGTTCTTTTAATTCTAATCGAAGTTTTTAAAATCTTTTTTCAATATTATTATAGTTTCTAATAAATATTAGAATCTTTATTAATGATGTATAGGTTTTTTGACAGATGGCGAGAAATCTACTTTCAGTGTTTATCATTATGAATTTAAATGGTTAGACAGTTTTTAGAATGCAATTCGGATTTCAATATTGCGCTTTGTTTAAGATCCAAATATAGATTTATCTACTAGATTAATACGAAAATATAATTTTTTTAAACAATTCGTTACAATAAACGAATCAAAAATTTGTAATGCATTAAATATTATTACTGAAATAAATTATTAAAAAAATTATTCCAAAAAAGTCATGACCAAGGTAATTCTTTTCATAGAAATTTATGACTGACAGACCTCGTAGTTGTACAATCGTCAGATGACGAGGACCATGCCGAGTGGATCTCTTCTTATGCAAACTTCAGTGTCATAATTAAGAAGAGGTATTTGGTCCCAATGTTTTAGAATGTAATGAATTCACTTACACTGTTAAGTGTTTGAAAAAATTGGATCTTGTTCGAAGAATTTTTGTTTACAAAATGATGACCTTCTTCTAAACCATCGCAGCCTATAAGACCATTAAATCGACGTACAAAAGTCTTTGATTATTTAATATTCACTATAATAATAAATTTTCACTTTATTTTTATTCAATAATATTCACTTTATTTTTATTCAATCAATTAATTTAATGAATTTGATATACCATTGCTATTAAATCATACAATTTTGTCATCAACATTTGATTACAAATTATGCTATCTGCAGATTGATTATATGCTATCTGCAGACTGATTACAAATTATGCTATCTGCAGAACTATTACAAATTATTCTATTTGCAGAATGATTACAAATTATGCTATATGCCATTTTTATTCGTAAAAGATTCTTCTAGAGGCAATTGTGATAGCTATAAATTTTAAATTTAACTTTTTTTCACAAATAATTTGATTTTTTCTTAGTTTAAAAAATATTTCCCATTGTTTAAATATTATTTTATGTAAATAATTTATTCTAATATTCCAATTAAAAGGCATTAAGTGATCGTAATGTCATTTTACATGTTTTAAAGAAAACATGTTAATGGAGAAATATCATGTTTCATCTCATATTTCCCAATCAGTAAAACTTCCAAATAAACTTTTATACTTTCAAAGTTATCTCATGTTAGTGCATTTCTCTCCAGTCTGTCATACGCATGTCTATGTACCATAAACTTCAAGTACCGCTTTCCCCGCTTGTTAAGCTCGTTTAATGTGGCAGTTGGGAAAATTCTATTCAAAATGTATGACGGTTACAGTTGTTAATGGTGCCTTTAATGGTTAGTTTAAATGAATAAAGAATAGTTAAACACAGTTCATTTACTACGCCAAATCGTAAGTTGGAATTCGTAATATACAATTGATATTTACAGTTTTCTAGTGGGAGCAAATATACTTTCAAAAGCAGTTTAATACCAGGGAATGCCATTTCAAACGACAAAACTATTTGAAAGAAGAAATTATGATGCTGAACAGTTGAAATTGTATACATAATTTATTAAAAAATATATAAATATCAACAATTCCCATTAATTTCCAAGGACATATGTATAGATAAAATAAATATTTAAATTTAAAATGCAGAGCTTTTAATAATAGAATCATTTAAAACTACAAAATTTAGCTTTTATCCTTAGTGTAATTATTGTGTAGGTGATGAATGTGGCGTAACTTCTAACAAATACTGGTTAAAATTGTTTCCACCCCTCTATTCCTTAATAATTTGTATATGGGATAAATTAATTCAACAAAATAGTATATTTATGGGTTCTTTTTTTCAATAAAGATTTCAGAAAATGTAAATTTAGTATCAAAGTTTATATAATTTTGAATCTTTCGAAACTCACATTATTCCATATAAATTATGAAATAGATAATTACAATGCGACACACACACACACACAGACTTCAATAAAAAAACGATTTTGGAGCGGTTTTTTTTTGTTGTTGTTCTGAAGTAAGATTTATTTCTGAATATATTAGGCTTGCAAAATACTAATGTTAATACGATAAGTCCTTGATTTTTAACAGCCCAGATGAATTAACAATGTCAATTTAAGTACTTCCGGTCGCATTTCGAATTTATCAGGCTGCGTTTAATCCCCATTCGATTTCAAAATATAAATATTCGTGGTATATTAATTAATTTATTATTATGAGATGTGATATTCATGAGAAATTCAAGTATTATATAGTTCGACTAAACCACATTTAATTGGCTAATATCATTTAAAGATGATTTTTAATATTTTTAGTTGACTTTTATCACCTTAAGATTAAAGTGATTTTTTTTTATTTCAACAGGTTTTAATTGCTTCCTCATTTTACAAACAATCAACACAACAAACAAACAAACTTGTGCTATGTTTGGCCACTTTGCTTGAACTTCAGTAGAAGATTTAGAAGTTATTAAACTTCAAAACCATTTATTAGTGCCTTAAAATAAATATACACAAATATGTTTTATGTTTTCAATTCAATTAAAACAGAAGGGTGTGATTCTTTCCCAACCTAACAAAGCCGTTATGAAAAAAAGTACGTTAAAGATATGGCCACACCAAATCTACACCATCACTAAAAAGATTTAGGCTTCACTCGATTCCCGAATATTAAGGTAATAGAGCAATTGAAAACGATGCGAATCGATTAAATGTAAATGTTAGACTAGGACGATAATAGAGACTCCCCCTTTAAAGAGGGGCTGTGCAAGCGAATGTGTGTTAGCCATCCTCATGTGAGCTAGAAATCAGACTTCTGCATTCAGGTGCTCAGGGGTCTATACCCTCAGAAGCTACTGCACCCCTTTTTCGTTGTAAAGCGGAAATCGCCATGAAATGTGTAGCGAGTATCTTATATAATCGCCAGATGCCCTGATATGGATAAAAAATATGACATACAAATAAATCTATGAATGATTGTTCATTGGAACTGATTATGCATGGGCCTATGCCATGGGTCCTTAATTTAACCTCTTTGATATGGTTAACGACAATTTCTCATTTATAGTTGTTGCTGTACCATCGCACTCAGTCGTTTACACTTCATTAATTTTTGTTCAAGTATCAATCAGTTTCTTCATTTTCACTTGTTTATTACTGTTTCTATATGCCAACATTTAGAGACATTACTGAAATATTATAATAATGGGTTCATCTACTTTATTTTTCATTGAAGTTTAAATCCCATTTTTTTGAAATATTATATAATTATTTAAGTAGTAAACTGTAATCCATTTATTATTATTTTTATTAAAATTCTACATGTATGCGAATAATAAAAAAATACAATAAGTTTTCCCAAAAGGTCAGAAGTTTTAATTCTAATACGCGCATTCATAACTAATTAAATGATTTTTTTTCGTTGATTAATATGCAAATAGACAATTTACTTCCATTTGAGTTTCTAAATATCTATTCATTACTTACTTCCTATTGAAAAAAATCGTATAAACCTAAAATAATAGTTTTTCAAACATTTTAAATTCCCAAAGTAGATTGATGAATTTTATTTTTTATTAAAAATGGAGGATTACGGCTCTTTTGAGAGTTTATTAGCATAAAAATATTTTATTTTTTCATTTGAAGTAGAAATCCCCAATATTCAAAAAATAATAAATTGGAAGCTCTTTAGTATTTATTTATTTTTAAAAGTAATTATTTGGAAATGGAACAACAAAAAATAAATTTGAGACTTTATCACTTAAGGGCTCATAAGTAGAATAATATAAATATGTAGTAACTTTATCATTAAAATCTTTAGCGAAAAGCTCTTAGATTTGTTACCTTTTAATCTCTAAATATTTTTTTAATATTTTTTTTAGATTAAATGCGGAGGTTGCTTATTAACGAAAATGAATAAAAATAATGATAATTAGTTTTAATTACTTCAGGTATAGAACCGAAAGATTATTTTGAAAAACCATTCAATCCCGCATAGAACGATACAAAAAATATTACTATAAATATATTCACGATAAAAAATGAATAAAATGAGAAAAAGTAAATCTGGATAAAAATTTTGTGATTTATTATAATCAAAATCTATTTTTAAAAGCTAAGGGAATAGAAAGGATTGAGAAATGAGATAATAGAATATTATTTTTAAATATTAGTTCTCCTTAATTTTTCATTTTCAAAGTTGCCTAATAACAATTATTTCAGTTTTTTGAGAAAATGTTACTAGGAATTTTATAATATTAAAAGATCAAATTTGAAATTTAAAAAAAAGAACATACACTTCCTATCTTTTAGTTACATAATATGTTTTTCGCCCAAATATGCATATATTTTGCCGGTAAATAAAAAATAAAGTATTTTCAAAAAACATCATTGTTATTTAATTCGAACAGCATTTGGATTTCATTTATTTTGTTCAGAAGAGAATTTAATAGATTTATTAGAAAAGCGTCTGTGAATAAGCATTTCAGCATCAAAAGAAGTGTTTTACTTTATTTAATGTCAAAATATGTTTTTCACATATCATATAGCAAGAAAACAATGGAAATATCATGACATCGCGTCAACATACTTGCATTGCATTTGTAAAAAAAAATAAGAATGCTATTTTTTTTTCAAATATTCAGCGAGGATTTTTATTATTTGTAAAAACAATAAGCAAAATGCAGCAATTCATTCAAGTTTTTTTTATTGTAAAATTTCTAAAAAGGAAATCAATAAATTTTGATTATTTCTTTTTCTATATATTTTCTTGAATTCAAGTAATGTTACTTCATCGGGTTCTTTCTACTTGTTCTATTACAAAGTATAGAGAAAATTATGTAATCTTCAAAAAATTCGAACTTTAGATCTACATTAATATCAATGTTTCAGATTTCCTTGAATCCGAAAATCCCAATTCTGTGCCTGTCTGTCTGGGTGTGAACTCGATAATTCAAAAATGATTTGAGCCAAATGGATAAAATTGATACAGGATTTGTGATAAAATTTGTAGAGGCAATGGATAAAATTGATGCAGAATTTGCAAATAAATTACTAGAACCAATGAATAAATTGATACAAAATTTGCGACCAAATTTGTAGAGCCAATGGATAAAATTGATTCAGAATTTGCGACCTTAATTTGTAGATTTCTATCAAATTCTGAATAAAATCAATTCACAATAATTCTATTTAGCTTCTCGAATACAAGTGAATCCAATAACGCAAAGAGTTAAATATAAAAAAAATTGGTTCACACGTTTAACACTTTAAATATAGATAACAAACTATGAATCAAATCGGTCAAACCATTAATCATTTGAAAAATTGATATTGATAAAATTGATACGGAAATTGCGACACAAATTTTTAGATTTATATCAAATGCTGAACAAAATCAATTCACAATAATTCTATATAGCTGCTCGAGTACAGTTAAAACCGATAACTCAAAGAGCTAAATATAGAAAATAAGTGCACAGGCTTAACATTTAAAATATAGATATCGAATATTAAACCAAGTCGATCAAACCATTAGCCATATATCAGTCTTTACTTTAGCATGCATGTCAACACAATAATTTATGGATCCGATATCATTGTTGTTGTTGTTGTTGTTACTAATGGCACTTGCCGTGGATAAGCGTCCTTACGACCGTCAGCAAATTTTAAACCGAATGAGCGTCTCTTGTTTCTGAAGCAACGCCAACTAAGACTAAGAGTACGACATAGCCACACACTCATCAAATTCGCTTAAACAGCCCCTTTATTCAGGAAGGCACATCCACACTCCTCACAGATAGTATACAGAAGAACAACCACGCCGGCTCGTAAATCCGTTAAATATCGTGAATCCATTAAATTCGGTATGGGAATTTGTGAATACTTCTGCAATTTTTTGTCAAATTTGGTATCGATATGTCGCTAAAAATAAATATAATAGTGGTACTTGCAGTAAAAATGCTAGATTAACGCCTACAATCTAGTACTGGCATTTATAACTTACTGATGCCATGCAAAGTATTCACTGTCTTATTCCAGGTCCCCTGTTTTATACTTGTGTGTGGAAAGACATTTATTGGAGGGTATGACAGAAAGGGAGACTATTTCTTATTAGAAAGGTCTCCCTGAAAGTCTCGCGCATTTTTTATTAGATGAGAAGCAAAAATTCCACAGAATTCCACAAGAAAGAGACACTACAAAAATTAAACTATTGTAAAAAAGGAAATTAAATTTCACACCAATTATTTTTTATTACCGCTCATTTACCAAGAGAATATGGATATGTAACCATTAAGCTAAAAATTCATTCTTGTAATTTTGAATTTCAGATTCTTCCATAAGAATTTCCATATCTTTTATATTTCCAATGTTCTTAAAAGACGTTTTGCTGGAAAATCGAAGATTGGGCCAAATTATATTTTGTTTCTAAACAGTACTATGTCCAACATGATCTTTTCCTAATAAAATTGAAACATGAATCAAATATAAAATCAAATATAAACCCCAACTCGAATTTGAGTATCATTATTATTAATTTGATTAATTTTGGGTTCAGTTTATTGTATTGGAGGTCAATTGGCAGTAAAAAAAATATTTGGATATATTAATTAATCCGATTATAAACTAATGAACATTACTTTAAACTTTTACAACAGGAATCAAATATACATTGCAACATGAATGTATAAAAACAATTACTCCTTGCTTGTCAATCAGTCATGATATTTAAACTTTGGTCAAGAAAAAATTTATTTCCCCAACTCAAAATATTAATATGAAACTCTAATCTTACTTGCTTGCTCAGTAAGTCTTTTGGTGAAAAGAGATAATTTTACAGTATAGAATTTGCATCTGTATAAATACTGATTTATAGAATTGCATCTGAATAGATGCTGAGTTATAGAATTGCATCTGAATAGATACTGAGCTATCGAATTGCATCTGAATAGAATCAATGATCACCGTTCATGGTGGCGAAAATAAAGGACATAGAATATTCGAGAATCTTGGAGGTATTTAAAGAAGAACTAGAATTCTAATGTTTATTTTAAAACTCTTTAAGCCCTCTAATGGCAGGTATAAAATTAAAAAAACAACAATCAGGCCTCTTAATGATAGAGTCGAAGTGAGCTCAAAAGAATAGTTGTTTAAACTTCTCTTTGGAGTACTGATCCCCTGTAGGCTAAATTAATTCTATGAGTTGAAGTTAAAGTTTTATAGTTATTTATATCTTAAGAGCTGCTGTTTTAAAAATTTGATTTATTGCACACGATTTTTCAATGTTTTGATATCATTATTCCTCGTTTTTTTTTTGTGGAGAATACAGAGCCACTGGATTTTTCACTGTATGTTCATGGCGAGATTCTAAATCATTCCTTAACATTAAATATTTTTCTGTATTTCTTTATTATAATTTCTTAATTAAGAATCTTTTACTTCTTTAGAAATGTTGATAGATTTATCAAAAGAATGTTTTGATAATGGAAAACTCAATTCGTTGAACATCTAAATTAAACTGTTCATTATAAATATGATTTAAAATAATAATTTTCAGAAACGTTAACAACTGAAAAGCATATTTCTTAAGTATTTATAATCTTCTTTTGTGCTTGTGAAAGTAGTTTCCCAATTATTTTTTACGAATTCTGTTCTGCAAAATATCGGAGGTAACTCTATTCAATTTCGTCCTCATTTTGTAATTGGGAAATATAATCTGCCTCTAGAAAATAATTCTATACATTTTAATTCGCACATTATCGATTTTCAATTATTCTGAATGTTTAAAATGACCGAAAAATAAATATTTTGTTATTTAACATCTATTTTTTTAATTCATATTTCCCGAATTATCAATAAAAAAATAACTGATGAAAAACAAAAATTAAAAATTTGAAAAAAAAAAAACTGAAAAAAACATGATTTAAAAAATATCTGCACCTGGTTCTGAAAACTTGAAGAAATTTAGAATGAAATACTTCAAGAAGAAATTCATTTTTATATATATTTGCAATTATACCATTTTTGTAAAAATTAATTGAACCTCTTTTTATCATTTTTATTTCTTATACATGCAGCTTGTTTTAAGTATTAAATTTTGAGGAATTTTTCTTTTCTTTTCTTTGAAAGGAAGGTAAAAAGTGAAAAGTGCTTTTTTTTAAAAAAAAAAATATCTCGTTTTATTTTTAATATTTCATTTAAAATTCAAAGCATTTTATTTTTCTTCTTATTTTAACTGCTAATTTGGTTTAGAAAGAATTTATTAGCAAATATACAATCGGACAGAAAGAAAACAAAAATAGAATTAGTAGTTAAAATTTTTCAATTTTTTTTGAAGCAGTCATATTCTATAAAACAAAAATTTTCAAGGCTTTTATTAACAAACTTAACATCTTAACTTATAACTTTAATAATTCTTTGATGTTTTTTGTACAGTTTCCAATCTTTTTTTTATTGTTCCTATTTTTACTAAGAGACTTCTCTAGCTGTGTATTGTAACAATATTAAACATATTTTTTTATTCTCCTTATCGGTACTGTATACCCAAATTTTAACTTTTTTAAAGTAATTTTTCTAATAAAACAAAACCCGAACAAGTACCTATTGAAATGTTAACATTTTTAAGAACATACATTTAATTCTTTCAAATGCTATATTTACTCTTTTAAGTAGCTTTTTAAAAGTTTTAAGTTCTCTTTACAATACACTTGAAAATACTTTTGTTTTAAAGATTGAAGATAGACAGCAAACATTAGAAAACAAAGTGGCATAACAGTAAGAAAAAAATATTCTTCGAACTACCCGACTTTCCTTTCAAAAATATAAAATCCTTAAGTTGAAAAAATAAATAAATTGGAATTTATGAATACCCTAAGGAGAATTTTACGGGATTAAGCTCAAGTTGCATCACCTGCTTTTAGTGAATCGCATTTCTGTTGACTTCAATTCCCGTTATTTTTCCCAAAATTGAAATCAGTTTTGAAATATGTCAAGAATTTTTTTCTTAGAGATTAAAGAAAAGTAAACAATTTTTTTTTGCTTTTATATTCATATTAAAAATTAAAAAAAAATAGTGCTTATAAAAAAGTAATTATTTTTTAGACACTTCAAATATAATTATAAAGATGATTATTAATTTTTTTCTATGTTTGCTTAATTTATTCACATTTCAGCAAAGATTGTGCTTTTTTCACTGAAAGTAAATTGACTAAAAATGTCAGTTTTACCTAATGATATGTTTTCATGAATAATTTTAATTAATGCAAGTAAATTAACATCACTTATTTTGTTGAGTGACTTACAAATTGCAAGTAAACAATTTTAAATATTTTTGCTCATTTTTATCAGAAATGTACTGAATATTTTTTTGAATATTTACAATTTTATTCAACGCTGTAAATAATTATGAAAAGCTCTCTCCATTTCTGAAAGAGCTTTTTAATTACTTCATTGCACTTCAAAAGTAAGGGTTGTACTCGTCAAAACATTCGTAAGCTTAAGGGGAAATTCTGATCCATTAAACACCTCACCTGATTAAATTATCGAATAATATTAATAAAAAGAATTAAAATTAATTTTTAATTTATAATGCCTAATGAAAAATATAGCAAAATATAAATGGATTTGTATTAACAAGATTAAAGCTGTGTCATAAATTTGAGAATATATAGTAGTTAATTTTTTTTTTGCTTAAATTTTCTATTCAGTTGTCAGTAGTGAATTCAAAAACTGCATAAAGTGTTGTTTTCCAGTCTTTCAACTCATCTGAAGGAAAGTTACTGAATTAAATCCAGGTTTGGTTTTGACATTAATGTGACAATTTGAAAAAATAACAACGTTATTTTGTTGTTGTTATTGTTGTTGCTACTTATTGCACTTGCCTATGGGCAAGGCCCCCGCTGATGCAGTAGCAGATTTAAGCCGAAAGGGGCGTCTCTTGTTCATGAAGTATCGCCAACTAGGGCCAAGAGTACGACTTAGCTACCCACTCACCACATTTGCATGCACAGTACCCTTTTTTCGGAGGGACATAGTTACACATTTCACAGATAGCACACAGAAGAACAACCATGCCCAAACAAGGGACTCCCAAAACACGAAGAAGATGCGCTACCTGTGTGCCAGAAAGCCAAAACAAAGTTATTTTGGAACTGATATCCCAATTTTGAACCGTACTATCAGAAGATGAGTACGATAATTGAGCTTGAATTCATATGCAACCACTTCATCATTTCCAATATAATGAATAAATAGTTAGAGTTTGATCAAATCAAGGAACAGAGAAATTTTGCAATATAAGACAGAAATCAGTATAACGTTTAAAAATTCCAATTAAATCGTTTTTTCTATCCTGCATTAGGTTGATTAAATTTATTTTCTTTCAAATTATTTAAGTAAATTAATTATTTAAAATTTGTTTTCAAATTATTAAGTTTTTATTACACTCAAAGAAAAAATATTGTTAATGATTGAAATGCCACTATAAACCTGCTATTTAGGTTTTCTAATAGGCTTAAACCTGTTACCAAAGGCTGTAATTGGGCTGCCGAAGCTGTAAAATTTAGACTAACACTTTCTGAAGTTCATTGTTAAATGTTATCTCAAAACTCATCTTTTAGCACCTTTGCTACTAAATTACATTAATGTCTTAAATCGATAACTAATTCTTTCGACAATTTAATCTTGGTGAATATAGTCTTTTAGCAATTTTTATGATTAATTTTTTAATCAGAAACTAATTACCATCAGTCAGATTTATTATTTGCCATAAGAAACAAGAAATATAAAATAGAAAGTAGTAGTACATCAAATTTTTTTAAATTTCATCCGGAAAAGATGTACGGACTCCATTTACAAAGGAAAGAGAAAACGATGAACTTATAATTGCATTTTGGGGAAATTAATCAAAAAAATATTTATTTCAAACAAATCTTTATGAATATACTAATAAGTTGAATTTTTTAAAAACATAATTTATAATCTTTATAACAAATATTTTGGATTCTATAAATCAATATTTATTTTAAATTTACTATAAGCCAAATTAGATTAAAAGTTAATCAAGTTAATCGATTACTGAATAATTAAGTTCTAAAATATTCAAGTGATTTATAGTAATTGAGAATATAAACAGCCAAAAATTCAAGCTTCATATCATCGGAAATGTATAAAAAAATTTATTAGAGAAACATCCCATCTGTATAGGTATGAAGAAATATTGTTAAATAAAAATGATTAAGTGATATATTTAACCTTTTTTTTCTATTAGACGAAAGACCTTTGGCTTAATGTCTGTGAAATGTAAACGTAACGTTTCATTGTGTCTTCTATAGAAAATTCTTTTCCGATTGATAATAGTGCTGATATAATTTGTTTATAAGTTGATAGATGCTTCAACAGGGAAAATTCAACAATTAAGAATAACTAAAGAAAATTTGGTACTGTATTCTAGAACGTCACCAATGATAATGTACCAGTATTTGCCTACATTTATCTCTGGTCATGCTTCGATTTCCCTAATATTTGAAAACAACTTAAAAAATTTTTAGTTTTGTGTTAGCTAACTCCATACCTTTAACATTGCAGGTTATGGTCTGGCGAAAATAATTAGTTACTATTTATTTATGTTAATTTTTTTTACTATTTATACTCATTTATTATCTTATGCTGCCTAAGAATGATGTTGTCTCCAACATCATTCTTAGGAATATTGAAGACGTGTTATTTTTAAAAATAAGTATCAAAAATACCAACAGTATAAAAGAAATAAATTCAGTGATTGCATTGTATAATTTTTCTTATTTTTTCTTAAATTGATTGCACTATTGCAACTCTACTATATAATTTTTTTTGATTTGAAGAAATTATTGAAAGTAATGCTGTTAATTTTATGCATTTCTTATTAAAAAATTAATTTTTTATTCCAATGCATTCATTATTCTGAAAATAAAGGGATAGTAAATAAAATAAAATATTTTTTTCAAGATGTAAAATTATTTTTATCATATCATAGTTTAATACTGTTTTTAAAAGCGTTATTTCATTTTTTTCTGAAGTTTCCACTTTTCAACATTTCTGTTTAGAAATCATTATTTAAGAACAAAAAACTCTTACTTGTTACTTACTTATTTAGTTTGTAATAAAAGGAATTTGACAAAAACAAACTTAGATTTTTTTTTTGATTTAGAATTTAGTAGATTAAAAACTATTCTATATTGAAATATTGAAAACAATAATCCATTAACCTATTTATCCAAGGAGAAAAAATTGCTTAATGAAGCATCCATAATGCAGATACTTAAAGATATTCACCTTGAAAATTTTCAAAAAATGAACCTTTTTGAAAAAATATATATACATTTACCATTTTTAAGACTATGATAAAAATTCTAATACTTTAATGGAGATTTAATATAATGAAAATTAACATTTTTTTTATTTTGAAACATTAGATATTTGATAAAATTTAGTTATTTTTTTTGAATTAGCATTTTCAAATTCTTTTCTAATTTATCTGAATAAAATGTTATTTAAAAAATATATACTTTAAAATTCAAATAAATAAATGACAACCTTCTTTTATATAAATCTCATAAATGTGCGTTTTTTTACCACCATGAACCAGATTCTGGTTAATCTGATCTGCCAGAGAACACACGGAAAAACTTGAATGATCAGACCAATGCAATAATAACATTGGTGGGAACCATGGTGGAGTCCTAAGGGCCATCACCGGCTCCGGTACAACCCCTCTCTAAGGAAGTAAGTGTCGTCATAGAAGCCTGTTGCTTTCGATTACGTTCCCCATTACGACTACCCCCTTTCGTGTATCGACAAGGGTGGCGAGAACCATTCACCATACCGGACGTTTCTCATCCTCAATTACGATGTGCCCCCCCCAGTGGAACATATTAACCGTATGAAACTAAATTGTTTCGAACATCAAGAAAACCATGCCTGAAGGTTCTTGTGTTTTATTACCAAAGTAAAGATAATGCTAAGGTTTATAGTGCTCCAAATACGAATAAATATAAACAAGTTCATTTTGAAGCAGAAATTTTGTTTAATGAGTTATTTTCTTCTGCTAAAAATAACAGATTATGTTTTTTTATATGAAGAAGTTATGGAAACAAACTGTATTTTGAAAAGATTATGAAGCTCAACTTTTCATAATATTTAATTGTGCTTTTTCAACAAGTAAATAATTTTGTGTTGAATATTTCAATCAATGGGGAAAAAACTAATTACATTTTGATAGTTGAAGTCTTTAAACTTTTTAAAAATCCATTGAATGAATACCTTGATTTACAGAAAAAGTTATTATTCAGCTATTTGTTCTCCTATTCTGAAATTTGAACTTCTTTTACTGTTTAAAAAAAAGCATTAACTTAACAATATATTCTATTAAGAAAAATAAAAACCATTTATTTGAAAATTTGTTTGATATAAGAGGTGGTGAAGAGACAAAAATAATATTCTATGATTTTTTATTAGACCGTTTATTGAATTCTATTGAATCATTGATTTTTACGAAAGACCTATTAAGCCTATTAGTTTCAGTAAAAGGCTCAATTACTTCTTCAGCTAACGTAGATAAATGTCTATAAAATTTAAAATGTAAATGCAACAAATAAAAAAAAGAATCACATTGATTAAGGAGAACATACAGAAAATAAGTTACTTGTTTGTTCTCGACCTTGATAGAGATCGTCAAAAAATAATGGGATCTATCATAAATAATATTCTGAAAATCCTTAATAATATTTTGAAAATACCAAACAAACTGAGGCCGGGATAGCCTGCTTGGTAAGGCATTGGATTCACATCCCTTAGGCTGCGAGTTAGAACCCGCCAGCCGAGGATTCTTCATATGTGGAGGCTGGCTCACGTTAAATCTATCGTGGTCACAAAGTCTTCCATATCGAGAATAATACTACTGGGGTCACTGGGTCAAAGGCGGGCATTCTCAATTCCAGATCTAAATTATGATCTGTAGATGAAGGAATGAAATGCATGAATGAAGTACTCCCTCGTAAAAAGAGTTTGTGACGTGTGTGAACTAGAAGTTATACTTCAGGCCTCAGGACTATATACCCGCTAAAGCTATTGCACTCCTCCTTCCATTGTAAAGTGGAATAAGAGAACAACAACCACCAAATAAACCATTTGTTTTTCCTATCTAGTGATCTAGTGTGATCTAGTAATTACCAAATTAATTCTGAAATTATTAAAGTAAACAAGTTCTAAAAACACAAATATTATGAATAATTTGGACTTCTGTAAGATTTCACTTTCAAGACTTTGAAAATCAAAAGATTTTGATAGAAAACGAAGAAAATCAAGATAGTATTGTGATAGGGTATTTTGCTACGAGAACTTTAGAAACGAAGATAACATTTCCAAATTTTAATTGGAAAAATCGCATTTAGTATTATTTGAAAAAATAAAAGTCAAGAATGAATGAGTGGTTTTGCGTTCCCCTGGTGTACCGAGGTGCATTTGCCATGGTGCAAATAAACCGATTTTGAATCGAACCGAATGTATCTTGTGACATTTATTTTTATGCAACCTTCAAATGGGTTACGTATGAGAAAGAACCTGCTTAATTACCTGATTTCATGAATTATGTTGTATTTGAGTATATTTTAAATTAAACTTCTTTTAATTGCAAATGTTTACTTCTCAAAGATAAGCTGAAATCATTTTTTCCAAACACTTTTCATTAATTCAAGATGTCAACAACCCAAACTTGAGTATACTGGCATTTTTCTTATCCTTTTGCTTGCCAAACTTGATATAAGAAATGTCAAACTATATAAACTTTAGTTTTCTATTCAATGAGAACTTCGAACAGGAGAAAGAAGCCCGGTATTAATATATTGTAACCGTTTAAAAAAAAATTGTGATTGTTTGATTTGCAATCATCAGAACTTCATGTAAAAGTACACAGAAAAGTTTAGTATTCGATGAGAAATAAATAATTTCATAATTTCTTTGAAATAGTAAAAAGTAACAACATAGAAAGTGAACTTATCATTTCAGCGTTTCAATTTTTTTCTTATTCTAATAACATTATTAGTTTTAAAATTTGTTACTCTCTGAAATATTGTTATATATTGTTTATTTTCTCCGGATCCCTGAAACCAAGATATATATATATATATATATATATATAATATGCACTCTATTTCCACTCCAAATATTAAATATCTGCTAAGTTTTATTCCTTTCCCTTTTGTTCCTCTGGGACACGCAATTTTTCAGACCAGGAAGAATGAACATTTGCAATATACATTCTTTTTTTCATTTCCTTTTGTGCTATTTTAACATTCTTTTATCCCTTTTACAGTTACATTAGATTATTATTTGGGAAACACAACATTTAAGTCACATGTGTAGCAAAATTTCTTTTGCAGACAAGTCAACCTCTTTGCAAAATTAAGTATTCAAAATTCTTTAGAAATAAAAATAGGCCAGATTTTTTCATTCTTTAAAATATTTTCATATAACTATAGGAATATATGTATATCAATAGAAAAATGATATATTTATGGAAAATATATTTTTGAGAACATTGTGAAGTTTTATGAAATATTTTCTATTCTTAACTGAAATTTTATAATACTTTGAATAGCTACTGACAGAATTAGTTATTCTTTAGTCTTTCACACGATGTAGAAAAGTAACGGTTCTTCAGTCGAGGTTAAATAATTAATCTTATATTAAGTATCACATAGAGGGATTTACAGATTTTTCATTAATGTTGAATGGAGTCAGGTTCAATGCTCCAGAACAAAGCAAAACTGACATCGAAAAAGGCGTAAATGCAATAATCTTTTTGATATCTATTAGATATAAAGATATTAGAGCCGTTCCGAAAATATCCAATCCTGTTATGGAGGTCATGTTAAGGAAAATGCCCCTCGATATATATTTTCCCTTCATAGTGCTGGTTAGAGAAAGAATCCTGAGGTATTTTATGTCTACTGATTAGCGTCTAATTATTATTAATATTTGAAAAAATCATTTGTACTTGCATTATTATTCATTATTGAATTTGCTGAGCAACTTAAACTCTGCATCCAATGGGGATTAAACAATAATCTGTGATGAAAGAGGAATTAAATTATAATTTTGTGTCCTTTAACCTATGACATGATTCTTGCATGTTTTCTTCTTCGACATCCGAGTAAATAGAAAAAAATTTACAAACCATTTTCACTCCGGTGGTGTCTCTGACTCACCATTTAAGATTGTGCATCATTTTGACGTTTTATTTACTTATTTTTCAAATTTAATTACTAAAATTACCTACATGTGGTGAAGAGATGTAGATTAATTTTTCAAAGAAATTCGACTGAAAAGAATTATGTATATTTATTTTTCATAGCAATAAACAATTCTTTGTATTAGGGGAATAATTTTGCATCTAATTATTTTTCGGAGTGCAAAGGGTTAAACCTCAGTTTTTTTTATAATTTTTAAACAATGAATTATACTAATATTACAAATAAGCAATACAAGAAACCTTGAAATAGAAGAAAATGAAAAGAAAGGAAACAACTCGAAAATGTAAAAAGATTTCGACCATGGGAAAATTTCAGTTAGAACTTAAGATTACAAAATCAATTTTCTAAATTTTTTTTTCTGAAAGAAAGAAGACTTAGTTGGCACTTAATTCTTTTGCTGAAAAGTATGATTCTCGATTTTTTTGGAATAAAAGCTCCACATTCATCGCATTAGAGCTTATCACGAGAAATGAATTTCATTTCATTTCGTATTTCATTTAATGAATGGAAAATTATAATCTGTTTGCAATTTATATAATAGAATTAAATAATAATTTTGAATCGGTCTAAGATTAGTTTTAAGACTTACTGATATTTACTTAAGTGGAAAATAAATGCTTTGTGAAATATGATTTTATTGTTTTCACTCATCAATAAAAACCAGACATTTAAAACTTATTAAAAATAAAAAAATGAAAGAAAAACAATTATAGAAATCATATGCACAATCACTTTTCATTGAAAAACTCGGAAATTTCTTTTTAAAATAAAATTAGAAAAACTAATAATTCGGGCTTTTTTTTCAAGCCATAGGTAATTTAAAAATACTTAATTGTCTTTATTTATATATTTAGTTCTTCGACACGCAATTCATTTTTAAACAATGAATTTCACAGATGACCTTTTCAAATAACTGAAAAGAGAATGTAATAAAGCAAATAATTAAATACCTTTTTCTGCGCATTTTTAAAATAGCCTGATTAAAATCGAAAAAAAATTAGTTTTGTTCTTCATTTCCTTTAAAATTGATTTTTTGAGCAAAATTATAAATAACTTTAGAGGGAAGTTTAAAAATGAGGGAACAAATTAGTTGCAATTTTTATTATTTGAAATTTCGTCTGTATAGCATTGCATTTTAATGACTTTCTGTTAATCGCTTAACAGTTTTGCCTGTATGCCGTATGTTCATCAATTTATTGAACTTTGATACCAGTACTCTTAAAATAGACCATTCATAATGATTATCATTAAATATGAAAATTATTTCTAATACATATATAAGTCGTGTATTCCATGGATTTCCATTTGAAATGAAATAAGAAAATATTCCTAAAATAGAAAGTGTCATCTTATTAGACAGTAAAGAAAATAAAACGGTTAAGTGGTTAACTAGCTCTGTTCTACAAGTAGGCTCAAAAAATATTTTTTTTTATTTATTTAAAATGTCAACTTGCAAAATAATGCAAAATTTATAAAATTTAAAGTCTTCTGCTAAGTAGGAAAATCAGTGTATTCTCTTTTATTGTTCGCATTTAACCATATGGTATTGTATATGTTAACTATTTTTTACTGTCCACATTTAACCAAAATTATTTATGTTGACTATTTTCCACTGATTTACAAATTCTCGAATAAGCTTAAAAACTCACTTAGCAAGTTGAAAAATATATTTATTTAAACATTTTGTTTAGTTTTAAAATAAATTTTTTGAAAATATTTAGTTAAAAATTTCGAGGGAACAATTCGAGTCCAATCCTTGCGAAAATATTTTTTTTTATAAATTATTTAAATTAATTATAATTATTTAATAAAAGTAACTGAAATAAAAGTCATTAAACTACAAAAACAACAATTTATAATTTAGTAAAGATATAAGAAAGCAATGACCTTTGGTAATAGGGATTTACAAGCTTGTCTAAAGCTTCACAAAAATGTTAAAAGAAACTAAACTTATTAGAAAAAGTTTGTGTTAATAAATTTCCGTTGGAAGAATTTGAACCATTTGGAATCCGTACCAATTTTGACATAGAAGTAGGAGAAGAAAATGTTAAAAGTTGCTACTACAGGGTAGTTGCCATAAAAACATTCCAATGAGTTCCACTTTCCAGTTTTAGATATGTAGAGTTAGTGCGAATATTTAGTGTTACATTCATTGTTGATATCTAGGTGCTATGATACATGCTATTACGTTGACATGCTTAACACGTTGAATGCCATGGCAATTTTCAGAAATCTTTCCTAAATCTGGCTTTCATCACATTATATTATTAAATACGGTTCGACAATAAAGAGCATCACCCCCTTTTCGCCAAGGATATTTAGCGCCAAATATGGCAACCTCAAGTTGTCGTTGGAGGATATCTTCCTCCAGGAGATAGGGCGCAAGAACGCGGGGAGTTGGCGATATTGAAAAGTGCACCAAGGGGGTGATGTTCTCTACGGATCTACCTTAAATACACTAATTCTAGTGCATAACTATCATCAAAAAGGATAAAAAAAATTGTGGAAGATTGTTTTAAGAAATTCAACAAACAATAAAATATTATTTTATTTCTTGAATTTGCATTTACTTTTATAATTATATTTTTTGTTCGTTTTTTAATGAATTTTTTAATAATTTTTTTGTTCGTGCAAGCCACATTGATTTTTTTTGTTCTTTTCACAGAAGCCATCTATCGATATTAGCGCTGATATATTCCGGTTTTAATTGTAAATGCACTAAAATGGCTCATAAACAAGAACAATATAACTCATAGTTGGCGTCCTAGAAAAGAACGTAATCTACGAGTTATCTCGTAATTGGCAGAGATAAGGGCGTAATTTAAATTTACAAGTTAGTGCCCATTAAATTTGATTTTCATCAAAATTAATCTAGATTTTATTTGACATCTAGTTAATGTTGATGTCTAAATGCTATGATATATGCTATTTATCTTAAAGATGTAATTTAAAATTACAAATTAGTATTCATTTGGTTTGATTTTCATCGAAACTAATTTAAATTTCATTTTCATCAAAATTAGTTAAAAAGGAAGCAGTCAGTAAATAATTTAGAGCGGTATAATTAGCCTTTAAGATGGGGTAAAAAATTAACTTTTTTGGATGAAATAAATCGTAATCTCAAGATATTATATTTTTTTCACCAGCATTATTTATAGCTTTAAGAAAAAAGTTATTGAAAATTTTCATTTCTATTTAAAGTATTTGTAAAATGTGCCAATTATCAAAGTATAAGAAAATAGATAATAGGAAAAAAACGGACAATACTTTAGTAAAAATATATATCGAATATATATAAGTTATTAAGTTTTCATAAAGTAAAAATGCTTGAATGAAAAAATAAAAATAAAATAAACAAGAATTTCTGATTTTTCCCAAGTATCATTTCAAATGATTAATCTTAAGGTTTACCTCATTCTTTCTGTAAAATATATTTCAGCTGTTTTTGGATCACAACTTTTCCCGAATGGTTTCATTTCGATTAAAAGTTTTTGAAAACCCCTTTGGGGATTAAAGTAAAGCAAACAATTCATTTTTTCATGTAACGGAAACATAAGAAAGTGAATGGAAGTTGTCACAAAAATATTTGAAAAATTAAAGAATTATTTAAAATTCTTTATCGCTTTTAATTATAGCAAAAGTAATATTTTCTTTCTTTTTTACTTAATCTAGCTAGATTAACAAAACATTTGTAACTAATTTTGGATTAAAAATTACAGGATAAACAAAAAATTTCTCCTATTTAATTAAATATATTCATAGATACTGCTTATTTACTCGGCTAAATTAAAGAAATTTGAAACTTTAACTAGTCATGAGTATAAAAAACAGTTGATTGAAATTTAGTGGAATATTATTTCTTTAATTTTTTTTAATACAATTTCATTTAACTTGTTTCATGTTTGTTACGTTTTGTAATAAATTATTCATTCACTTTCAGATTTACCAGACATTTGAAATTTTAGTCACATAATTATTTTTTTTATAAAAATATAATATTTTAATGTTTTCAGAATTCAGTAATAAGTTGCTACTTTAATTTCATTAAATTTTGATTTTATTTTGTGGAGGCACTTTTATGTGAATTCGCTAATAAATTTATTTCAAGATTTTATATTTCTTATATTATAGATTGGAACTAAAATAATACTACTTTGTTTATATAGCATTAATAAATGCTTAAAAAACTGATTTTAATAAATTTATTAATTTTATGTAGTTAAATTAATTCTAGCTATTACAAATATATTCATTAAATAAATTTAACAATTCTATATATTTTTTTCAAAAAGTTAATATTTTATTTAAATATTTATAATAGTGATAAGAAATTTGCTTAAAATAATAGTTTATTCAATGATAATTTAAAACTATCATGGTGATTTTTTTGTTTATATTTAATAATGTATTAAATAAATATCGTTAAAAAATATACTGTATTAAATTTTTTTGTAAAGGGATTATTTCTTGTTATATTGTGATACAATATATCAAGTGCTTTTAGAAATATATAGTTATATCTAAAATTACTATTTTGTTCCGTTCAAAATTTAATTTTATTATTTAAAAAGAAGCTTTATTATTTCAATTTTATAATGATGAGTTTATAAGTTTATAACTTGTAAGTTAGTTTCGTAAGTTAAAATCTCAATTAAATAATAAAAATTCTAGTTTACAATTATATATTATAAGCAATGATAAGTAATTGATTTTTAGATTCAAACATACTCTAGTACATAGTGCAGAAAACTACGAATAATGTGAAATTTGTATTGTAGTGGTTGCCTAACTCCTCTGCCTTCTCTTTTGACACAACAGATGATTTTATCTTATTAACAACAAAGTTTATTTCCCATGCTTATTCTTGTGCGACGTTATTAGATCGTATTCTCGGCGAATGCCATGCATTTTCGTGTTCGTGTTTGTTTTGTTCTTGAGAAATGTGGAAATTAGAAATTAATAAAGAAGTGTACATTAAACACTTCTATTATTTTGATCTATTTCATAATGAAGATTCTTGACCTTTTACCGTATTTAATAAAGGCAAAATTAAAAGTTTTTATTATTTTAAGAAAAAAATATTGAAGACTTATTGTTTGATGTACTTTGGTACATCAAACAATAAGTCTTCAATTTCATTACATTTAATTACTTAAGTTAGCAAAATGCAGAATTTTTATTCAGATATCACCAAAATCAAGATTTCATTAATGACTAGACATAATTTTATTTTACTTAAAACACAACTTAACTATTTATCGGAATGTGCTCAAAAATGCATAGAAACTGCTATCTTTTTTTAATAAAAATTTTAAAGGCAAATAAACTTTTAATTATTGCCAAAGAGATAAGATAGCAAGAAAAAAAAAGTAGAAAAAATGCTATAAAAAACAGAATCTTATAAAAAATTATCCTTAATTACTTTCGCAAAGTGCATGGTAAGTTAAGTGAAATTATTAAAGTTTCGTAATTAAAAAAGAATATTTAAGAAATAAGTTCAGTTATTAATTTATCCAAAAGAAAAGAAAATTTTAAATTAATTCTTTCGAGCATGCAATATCTATAAATAATTAATTTGTCAGCTACTCTTAACAACTAAATTGAAAATTTATTTTTTAGAAAAAGAAATTAGAAGAAAAATGGATTGTTTTCGAAATATTAAAATTAAAATTGGTTGGAATCAGGGTATTTCAAAATTATTTCCATACAGATTGTAATCTCGTAATAAATTTTACTAAAAGATAAAAACGTTGGTAATCAAAATATTTTTTTTAAAAATTTGGAACAGATTATTTTCAAATTTTAATAATACTCAATCGTATATACTTTATAAAATATTATATATTAATTTTTCTTTATAACGAAAGACTATTGAAAGTAATTAACCGGATTTTTTTAAAATCAAGGAAGCAAAAAAAATTATGAGATGAATAGAAATTTTATAAAAAGGAAATATGTTAACTTGAAAGTAAATAAGAAAAAAAAATGGAAATTATTATTTTTTCATTCATGTTATTTAAATTTTTTTTTCATATTTTATAAAAACACACAGTTTTCAAATACGCTATATTACCCTACTAGAAACACATTAAAACCTCTAACAATAAGATTGAATAAATTACATTACGAACATTAATTAGCAATTTTATTTTAATTCATTTTCTCTCTTTATTCTCCTTCTCTCTCTATAAATATAAGTTAAGAATAGCTATTTAATATTTAGTAATTTCTTTCGTAAGTAGATCATTTATTTAGAAATACCTGAAAAAAATGAGTTAATTTTAATGTACGAATGAAATTGGATTCAATTTTTTTATGTCTGCAAATAAATGAAGGCAAAGATTTTGTATTAATTTCATTAATTTTTCAATCAATGAAATATAATTTTTGCTTAATATGTTGCAAAATAAGTTAAAAATTAACATGTTTTCACTTATAATTAGATTTCATATTTCGCAATCTCCAATCATGAAATTTATTTATAACATTTTTTCCTTCTGTGTGTTTAATACTTATTAAACACTAAGTAAATAATTCTAGTTTCATTATTAAGTAGAATATTGAAAAAATAATGAAGAAGCTTTATGAAGATTAAAAAATAGTATTCGGATAAAAAGTTACAGGTAACAATAAAAAAAAGAGTTATGGAGAAACGTTTTTGCGAAGAGATATTATCAGAGTTGATATTCAAATTGAAGGCAACGCAATCGTTGGAAAAATGCAATTAATACAACTGTTTCTTAAATTTTAATTGTCTGACAAAATTTTGTCATCCATTTCTACGAATTTAAAATCCCAAGCCACAGTAGGATTAATTATAATGGGACGTTAATAAACTAAACTGAACTGAACATTCTTATCTGTATGAGTGAAAGTTATAAACTGAAACAATAAAATATAAAACTAAAGGAAATAAAGCGACGGAATTCTTAAGAGAAAATCGCAGTAAAGGAACTATTTCAATTTTAACAAATATATCTTGTTATAAGAACAGATGAAATTCCGAGAAAATATATAAAGAAAAAAAAACTTCTAGCTTAGAAACTAGAAACTAACTGATTCGGGAAACCGAAACCAAAATTTCCGTCTGAGCATTTGAATCGACTTTCTGCATTCTTATCAGAAAATAACTGGAAGCAGAATGATTTGTGAAATTTTTTTTTGAAGAAGTAGATGTCATACAAAATAATGAGGTATAAGTTTGCGAAAGGTTGAATGCCGAAGTGTATTTTGAAATATAAAACATTTATTTATGCTTTATTTGAATTTGATACAGAAAATATTAAATTATATAAAGCTAAGAAGTGAAATAAAAAAATATGCAGCTATCATGTGCCTAAAAGAAGGATTATATTGCAATAATTTGGTTACTGGTTTTAATATTAATGAAGTCTTGTGCTTAATATTTTAGAACTATTTTTTGCAGTTCTATTAGCTCCTACTTTCCTTATATAAATATATATATATATATATATATATATATATATATATATATATAT
>JAOUZG010048486.1:1085507-1096241 GCA_026289955.1 Argiope argentata
TATATATATATATATATATATATATATATATATATAATCATGTTGAAGTAATTTTTTTAAAATTTGTGGTGGATGGCACTTGATGTTAATATAGTTTTTCCAAATACTAATTTATTAATTTTTTCATTAATAAATTAAAAACTAATTTTATCGCCTTTATAGCAATTCTTCATAGTAGTTGTAATTCTTAGGTCGGGATAGCCTGATTCGTAAAACGTTGGATTCGTATCCCGTGGGCTGCGAGTTCGAACCTGGTTGCAAAATTCTCCATATTGGGACCACTTGGGGAACTGGGGCAAAGGTGATCGTTATTCGGGTGCTCAAGGGTCCATACTCTCAGAAGCCATTGCCCCCCTCCTTCCGTTGTAAAATGGAAAGCGAGAACAATAATTGTAATTATGTAATAAAAAGTAATTAAAATGAATTTCTTTTCCCAATATATAAAGTATGAATTGATTATAAAAATTTTGTTTTTATATTACTTGTTTCGTATAATTTAAAATAATACATCCTAATCGTATTTATTATCTTGTAATAGATCCTGAATTTAATAATTTTAAAGCGTGCTTTTTTCTCTTTTCCTTTCAAAAACCGAATTAAACAGAGTAAAATAGTTTATTATATTGTTGTTCATTTCGGTTATTTTTTAAAAATATTTAATATTAAGCAAAAAGAAATATGTTTTTTTTCTTAATTATACATTAAAATGATTTTGGCAATAACTTAAATAAAAAGAGATGATATGCATTAATGACCTATGTTGAAAACAATGCAATTACATAGCAGGGTTTGAGCTGAATGGTAATAAGAAAGGGTATCTAGAGGGGTAGGGATAAAATCGGCGAATTAAATTATTTATTCTAGAAAAAAACTACAATCCCAAGCATTTCAACGTCTTGGTCTATTGATAGCAAATCTTCTTCGTTATTTGGGAGTCCTAGGTTCGAGTCCTGGTTTGGATGAGGTTGTTCCCTCTGTGTTGCATTTGTGATGTGTGTGAAAGAACCTCATTTTAAGAAGGGTTTGTGCAAGCGAGTGTTTAAGTTTGTCTGTATATGAGCTAGAAGTCTGATTTCTGCTCTCAAATGCTCAGGATCTTTACCCTTAAATGCTACTGCACAAACACTGCTTAAATTTCTGATATCATCAGTGAGATAGTTTATGGCCAGTGCCATAAGTAACAACAACAGCCATCTCATATATATCCTTATTAATATTCTGTTGTTTATTTGAATCATACTTTGTAATGTAGGATATAGTATTTTTTATCAATGTTTATTTTTATTTCCTTTCATAAGGAATGTTAAAATATTAATAAAATTATTTTTTATTGTAATAGTATAATAATTATTTTCCGAATTAGTTGAATTAAACATTTAGTGCAAGGGAGAGTTACGTTGGATTTTTCTTTCCATTAATATCAATTCCATTCAAAAGAAAGTAATAGTTGAAAATTATTCTGTAAGCAGAAATAAAAAGCCAACCTAACGATTTTTTGTCTTTCAGAAACACTGATAAATATGTCCAGTCTTCATTTGTTTCATTTATGTCTAAACATTTATCGTTTATTGACTCTTGGCTAGTGCATGCATTCTCATTTGAATTTTAAAAGATCAAATTTCATGAATGTCATGTTTAATATATAGTTAAATGTTTCATAATTTAGTAGATTATCGCTAATATTATTCTGTTATTATTGAATAATAAAATATTTAATCTATTTCGAATATTTTCTTTTACATCATTGATATAAACTAATTCAAGTACTCTGCAATAAAATTTAATGGCGCCTTTCTCCCGTTTTATTGTCTCTTTTAGTTTCTAAAGGTCTCTAGAGACTCTCAAGAGAAAATAAGATGGTTTCAAACGGCTTCTAGTCACTGAATAGAATTCATGACTTTGGGAATATGATCATTGTTTTAGAAACTATACAGAAAGCACTGCCTCTCTCAGTCTTCCTTGAAATTAATTTCCAGAGATTATCTATCAGTTTCTAAAGCGTTAGACTTTACTAAAACCAACTTCGTATACTGAATACTTTAAATATCTGCACCGTTAAATTACAAATTATATTGATGTGAATATAAAGATACAGATACTATTACAATGATAGATATCTGAATTAAAAAAAATAAAGTAAACATGAAACTATTTTTCAGTTAGAAATGCAAGCAGTAAGGTATTGCTGCTTTTAGAGGATTATTAAATATTGAAGTTTTATTTATATATTATTCTTAAAATATGTACTTTATAAAATTCAAAGATAATAAAGATTGTTTGTTAATATAACACTGAATTTATAAATTAGTATAGATATTTTTTAAGCTCAATTAATTTGAAGATTAAGGTAAAACGTAATGTTTCTAGGCATTTGTTTTAAGTTTAACCTGAAAAAGTAATAAATATTTCTACTCTTGAAATATTACCATAAATTGATATGTTAGAAAATATATGTTCAACAGTTTTAAGATAAATACACCCCCTACCGAAAATATTTAAATATTTTGCTAAATAAATAAATGTATCATAATAACTGTAACCACATACACAGAAATATTTCGGTTTGGACATAAAATCTTTAGGATATAGCCTACTTCTCAATATACTATGTTTACTTTATACTTGAAAGAATTATTTGAAAGGATGAAGGATCTTAAATAATAATTCGACCGATGAACATTGCACTTAAAATTTATATGAAGATGACGTAACATTTTCCAAGTGCGTGTTAGATAGATCCGTAACTTTTGTTTGTATAAAGTAATTATGAAATTCTTACATCAAGAGCATCTAAATTTGCATAAATCTGCTGTTATATGCAGAGACGAAATGAAAATTTAATCTTCGATACAGCGTCTGAATAATGGAATTATGTACTTCTTGTGTAGTACCGCATTAAAGCCTGAAGTGCATTAGGAATTGAGTAAATTATAATTTTACAATGGATCATTGTATTTCCGACATATTGCGTCAGTCATTCTAATTACATTAGACTTTTAGATTATTATATAATTATTGAAACAATATTAATACATTTTTTCAGGCATTTATTACATGATGTATGAAGAAAGTATTAATAATTCGTGCTTTCAGTTCGAATTAGAATCATGAGAATTGTTAATATTTATTAAATTCAAGTACGAGCCCAAATAATTGCACCCTTTATTTTTATATTTTTAACGTTTCCTTACTTATAATTCGAAAATGATTTCTTATTTTAATTGGCTAATTTTCGGTTTCTGATGCATATCTAATGTTTCTAAAAACATTCTAGTAACTATATTTTTGTTAAATATTTACTGATTAATAATTTTATCAAATAATTTGGGATTAAAAATAAAATCAAGAGTTCGCTTTTTGTTTAAAGTATCATCATATATTGTTCCACTATTACTTGCCTTGGAACAATAAAACTTAATATCTGTATTCTATCATGAATCGGATAAAAATAAAGACTGATTTAGAATACTTTATTTTTAGGATAAAAATAATAAAATTCGAATTTTTGCCGAAAAGCATCGTTTCAACATAATCAGGTACCTTAAGCTACTCTTCTCATCTATATTTTCTCATAAATTTTCTTGTTAAAAATATTTATAAGCGAGAGAAAAACATATTTTGATTGCTAAACAACTATTTATCTTATTTATTTCACGCTTTAAAAATCAGTTATACAAATAACAATTCTGTTGTGTGTAGGAGATGAAAAAATACAAAATATTTTTCAATTACCTATCCATAGCTTATCTGAAGCAGATTCAAAAAAATATATGTAAAATCCTGTTCATTAAAAAATAACAATTTAACAAAAAATGAATTTATGATAAGGAACTCAAAAATTACATTTTAAGAGATGCTTAAAAGATAGAAGATTGAAAATATTTTCTTGTTTAAAATTCGTTCGTTTTTAAATTAAGGAAATACTTTCAGAAGTAAGACAAGAACGATATAGAGAATGAGAGATAAATCCGGTAATTTTCCAAGAAATAAGCATTAGAATTCCAACTTGTTCTTCAATTTCCGATAAAACAATATAAATTAAACAATTTAAACATAAATGAGGTGAAAGAACCCTTAAATGAAAATTTCCATGGGAATATGTGTATTTGCGGATAACAATAAAAAATCTTTAAATTCAATTAAGAATAAATAGAATTGTATATAAAGTGGTTTCTGTTTCCCTCAAAATAAACTCTTGTAGTGGCATGTGGTCTCTTTTAAAGAACCTTAATTAAACTGTAGAAAAGAGAAACATTCTTGTATTCATCATTTTTATTCTTTAATTCAGAAACCCATTTATTTATTTCCTATATCTTAAGAAGAATGTAGTAAAGAAAAATTAAATTTATTATTGACGTACATTTAAATTATGTAGAACGGTTTGATATTAAATAAAGTCTAATGTAATAGCTGTGAAATTAATATATTCCGAGTAAAATAAACAATATGTTTCTTTAATCTAAAACAAGCAATATAAAAACAATTTTTTGAAATCATTTCCTTCTTAGGTTAACAAAAAATTTTTTTATTTCAGTAACTCTTTATTGAATAATTACAGTTAATATAAATATGTATAGAAATATATTAAGCGGCAAAATAGAAACTGAATTTCTTGGCAATTTTCCATTATCCTTTCTCTACACGGTATACGAACCAGCAGCCCAAGGGATGGAAATCTAACGCTATACCAACCAGAATATTCAGGCCTAAACATTACAATTACAATAAATAATTGATCAAAAATGATGCAAGCATTGATATTTTAAAGTCAGTTGCGGATTTAAAACCAATTGTGGCAAAGCGAAATCCGTGATTTTTCTACATAAGTTGGGGCACGCAATACAGATTAGAAATTTCTAATTTGCTATATTCAGTACTATTTTAATTCGAAAGTACTTCATAATGAATCGGAAAAATCTGTTAGTTAACAATGTTTGATTTTAAATGCATCAAGAATTATAAAAATAAACAAAATAATTAAAAAACTTGTTAAGCCTATCCTAATTTGTGTGGGGAAAAACAAACTGAATTCGTTACTTTTTTGGCTTCTGGGAAATTAAGAGTTTTGGTGAGAAAGTTAGTTTTTTAATTAATTAATAAAAAATTAATGAATTAATGTTTGAAAAACTGTATTGACATCAAATGTCATCCATTACAAGTTTTAAAATTTTACTTAAAATTTATTGGATTGGATGAATAAACAGTATTTTACTATCGATTGAAAATTTGAACAAGATATATATATATAAAGGAGAATGTGAGCCTAAAGTAGGAATTGAAAACTATACATTTTAAATCAATATTCAGTATAAAATAGAGATGCACAGCCCTCAAAGCTAATATATAATTGATTATGCTGCAAATCTAAACAACAAATTTCTAGAAATTATTTAAATTACATATATAGAAATATTTCAGTGACATTCTCTTCTTGTTATATTATTAAAGAAACCTTTCTTGTTCTACATTCTCTTCATGTTATATTATATTAAAATAGGCACTATCGATAATTTATGTCTCAGACAAAGATTGGACAGCATTAATCAAAATTCAGCAATAATTATTCAAATTCCAGAACGAATTTCAACGGCATTAATCAAAGATTGCTGCAATTGAAGACGGGAAATGCCCCAATATCCGGATTCATGTTACTGAATGTTTACACTTCGGCTTATCGTGCGCTGTAACCGTGACTACAGAACCGCCAATGACGTAAAAGGAGGAGATATCTTTTATTTCCTGGAATCGATTAATATCCCCAGGATATGAACGTGAATTTTCTCATTCCACAAATAGCATAAGTTAAACAATGTTAGTTAATATTTTACGAATTTTATAGAATTCTCAATATCCGTCCTTACCACAAAGTGAATTTATCTATAAACGAAATGGATTATTTAGAGACAAATATTTAATTACAAATAATATGTTTTAGTAATAAAATTCAGTGAGAAATATAGTTAGTATTTGAATTTTTGCTCTTGGTGGCTGAATTTCAAAAATATCTAAATGAATAAATACACCTCTATGCTTAGGGCACTTTCATTTCCTTTCAAAGTAAGCCATCTTTGATGATTAGCTGGTTAAATGAGAGCACTAATTAAATTCATTTTTTTTTCATCAAATCTATCATACATAAATAGATGTTATGATTCTCTCAATACTGTAATTTTAATCTTGAAATTGAAATAGATACTTAAGATGTGTTTCTTTTATAGATTTGTTCATATTCTGCTCCTTATTCATATGAATCTTCTTAATAATATTCAATGACAAAGTAGAGCAGGTTTAAAAACATAACTGTCCACTTTATACATCTGCTAAATGCACACTGTTTTTATGTAACATTAACTTAATCGGGCTAATAGATCTTCTTATCATTCAACAGTGGGGGTGAAAAGTACGAGATTAAACATTAAATGACCCAATGAAGACTGTCCGAAGGTAGCGCGACTTCCTCATGGTCTGGGGTTCCAGGGTTCGAGTCTCGGTTCGGACATGGTTGTTCTTTTGTGTACTATCTGTGAGGTGTGTGAATGTGTCCTTCTCCCCTGTAAAAAGGAGCTGTGCAAATGAATGTGATGACTGTGTAGCTAAGGCGTACTCTTGGGGCTAGTTGGTGCTACTTCATAAACAAGAAACGCTCATTCGGCTTAAAATCGCTGACTGCCATCAGCGTGCCTGCCAAGGCAAGTGCATTAGTAACAACAACAGACTGTCTGAATTTCATCCGAACAATCAAAAATGTTTTTGAAAATGATACTTTTAAAGACGATGATACTCTAAAAACGATGCGATTTTTTTCTGTACAGTAATACATTTAGAAGTTACCACAGAAAAACTATTCCTTAATGTAAACTTAACTAATAAGTAAAAATCTCCTCGGAAAGTACACATACACTTTTTAGCATTCTTGTGTCGAATTTGCAAGCTTAAGACACACACACGCATACACGCACGCGCACGCGCGTGCGCCAATATTGCAGGAACAATCCTTTTTTTCCTCTTTAAAGTCCAAATAGCATAGAATTCATCCATTTTGATTTCGCCTATTTGTTTTGTATTTCTAAATATAATTTTATTTTTCTGTATTAGTGAATGGCTAGGTATATAACAGAGACAAGAATAGGCAACTTCACGATTGTTGGAAAGAGGATACCAATTATATCGTCGAATAACTGTAAAAAATGAAAAAAAAAATCAATTTCTTCGTCAAGAAGACTATTTTACATCTTCACATTTGAATTGGAAAAAAATTCAATAAGTTATCCGAAAAAGGAGCAACAGAGAAAAATTTTTCATTCTTATTTACGACTCTTCGCGTTAAGACTTTAGAAATATCAGATAAATGCTTTAATGAAAATGAAGAATTAAAATTTTTAAATTCAATATAATTTAATAACAGAATTTTAATTTGGTCTACATAATCTGAAGTGATTTTAATTTTTAAATTCAACTTTTTAAATTCATAAATAAATAAGAGAAGCAAATCAGTATATTTTTGTTTTTACATATACGTAGAAATTTCCTTTAAAAAGATTAAAAATAATTTTAAACAGATCTAATAATTTAAATTTTCAAAAAATTATTAAAACTATAGAAAATTCTTAACTAAGCCATTCTATAAGCAACAGATCGCAGCTCTGATAGACATATCTGATATTTTTACTGTATTTAATTAAACCTCCCTGCCGGACATCCTCCTCTGAACGTAAGAACAAAAGCGTTCTTCGAAGATTCTTTTTTTGAAGAAATTTCTTAATTATCTCATCTAACCTGTTAACTTAATTTTACTATCTATAATGACAAAAGTTTTTTGTCTTAAGATAAATTGATTAATTTTCTTACCTAACTAGATAAAAAATTTTTATTTATTCTTGCGACCAATTTAATATAATTTTTACTCCTTAGTATCCAATTTTCAGTCCTTATTTTTATATTTATGCTGGGATTAAGGTTATTTAGATGTTGATTTATATTTTTGATTATTTTTATTTCATGCAATTTTCTCTCTTATGTATTATATTCTTGTTTTAATTTGGCTATATTTAATTCGATTATCGTTGTTCAACTCTTATTAAACGCTTAGATAAATTTTTGATTGAAAAAATATTTTAAATATTCTCTTTCGTGAATTTAAATATTTTTATACTTAAATTATTCAACTCTTATAATAATTATTTTTTACAGTTCTAAAATTTTCAACTCGGTTAATATTTTTATTAAAAATGTTAGATATATATTGCTTTTTAGATTACGATATTTAAAGATCGAAATCTTTCGATTTTAATATGGAATGCAATGTATTCATTGAATATGCTTCCACTTAAATTGAATTAATATTTGAAACCTTTTAAAAACTTCGGTGAATTATGAAATACAGAAAGTTTCTAATCTGAAACAGCTAGTCTAAATTATATTATCGTCTTATTTTAAAGAAACAGAGACAATTTGGAAATGCATCATGGAAATTGAAATCGATCCTTTTGTTTACATGCTCACTTCAAAATTCTATTGAAAGGGGCTTATTTGGCCCTGACAAATTTGATTTGCATCTGATCCGCTTACACATCCGTTTTTTGGATCTAATCCAGTTTCGAGTTTTGAAAACTTCTGAGTCTAAGCCTTACCACAAGAACAAAATAGCCATGCATAAAAAGGCTTAATACGGACTATTAAAACTATTTAAATGCTTTAAGGTATTTTATTGCTTTCATTAATAAATGTAAGCGAAAAATTGGTTGAAATAATATTGATAACTTTTTTTCCCTTTTATTTGCGCACCTTAAAAATTGTAATAGAAATTAAAACTCTGATTTAAGATAATAGGACCAATCTCTATGTGACTAAAATTCGATCATATTGATTGAAATAAACAATACAATGAATGTAATAGTACACTTTTTAAAACTCATATTTACTTCACTTTAAAAAATAGTCGTTTTATTTGAAATATTTTCTACTTTTAAGACTTGAATTTATAATACACTATTATAAGTACTCTAGTCTTGAATGAATTT
Organism: Argiope argentata; assembly: GCA_026289955.1. Lineage (NCBI taxonomy): Eukaryota > Metazoa > Arthropoda > Arachnida > Araneae > Araneidae > Argiope > Argiope argentata. The sequence goes on from JAOUZG010048486.1 coordinate 1,094,528, forward strand.
TTTACCAATCATTATCAGATGACATTAAGTGACCGAATCAAAATTTAATTACATTACTAATTAATTAATTAATAATTATTGCCTTAAATATTGATATAATGGAATGCTACCGAGAATATATCATTGAATAAAATTTCAAAATTAGAACACTCCAGAAGGCAATTACGTAATCAAATACAAGAGATAAACTTTACAAAAATGATGTAAATGAGATTATATGTAAATGCATTTTACTTTTCAGTATATTTATATTAAAATTCAAAAGATAGCAGCAGCTTATTAAATATAAAATAATAAGATTCTAATTTACGAGAAAACAAGCATTGAGGTTTTTATTGATTGCATAGATTTAATATTTCCTGTAGAAATAACGCACATGGATAAGAAATAAAAAACGATAAAATATTGGAATATGATTCAATGTTACCCCAATTTTTGTCTTTTACGTGAATAAAAAATGAAAAAAAACCCTGTGAAATGGTGTGATTTGATTAGAAGTAAAAATAAAAGCAGTTTCATATATCAGCGTAAAATGGATAGAAAAAATGATATTTTTTTCTATGTTTCGTTAAAAAAATGTTGAGTGAAACGTGATCAATTCAAATTTGGATTTTATTCATTAATGTTGTAAATTTATAGAAAAAAATGCGAGTTATCATTAAATAAAAAATAAACTTCGCCTTATAGGAAAATATTTGTTATTATAAAACCAGGATCTTTAGGAAAAATACTATTTTCTCGAAAACTAAACATAAAAAAAAGTATCATGGGTCATCACGCAACTTATATTTTAAGAAATTTCTTATACAGTAGTTCAACTCTATTCCCCAGCCTCTTCCTAGGAATTTATATCCTTATCGTTTTTCAAAGAGCTGCTCATAAATCAAGTTTCGTTGGAGAAAAATAAAGGTCGTCAGTTTATCTTCTTAGTTTCAGAGCTTTTTTCTAAATTTTTAGGCTTAAGTTCAAAGAAATGTATCTTCTTTTTTTCATATGATATATACCCAATGAAGGAAAATATCAGAAAAAAATATTTTGTATTACTAACAGAGGACGCATTGTATTAAAAAAATTTAACCATTTGTTCAATTTTTAAAAATGTGATAGTAAATCTTGCACAGATATCTAATTGAACTAAAATATCGGGTGAATGTGAAAGTAGGAAATATTTAACAATTTTTTATTGCTAATAAAATGAAAGAAATCCAGGTAAATACTCAGGATGCTTAAAGTAATTTTAATCAGAAAAATACGTTATCAAAGAGTGCCACTTTGTAATAGAAATTGAATGATTTTATATTACTCTCAATTAAATAGTCTTGAATGTTTCGTCAGTAGAAACTCTGAAACTTTTTCTCTACTTTTAGAGTTCAATTCTATAGAGATTCTTGGTGCATTTAAAATTTTATTTTAGGAAACTAAGAAGACGCGTTCTTTTTGCAAACTGCAAAGGCTTTTATGTGCCAAAAAGAAGAATTTATGAAAGAAATTTTTTTATTATTATTACTTATAATAAATGTTTACGTGGAAAATAACAAAATAAAGTTATATGTTAACTAAATTGGAAGTTCCAAGTATAAAAATTATTCATATTAGATAAATTGCGTTATCGCATTGCAAATTAATTTTAATGCAATCCACTGATTGTAGAAAAGGATAACGCGACAGGATGTATCGCATAAAAAAAAAGTTCTTATATATATATATATATATA
>JAOUZG010048486.1:1123411-1152581 GCA_026289955.1 Argiope argentata
TATATTTGATTATACGGAATGACCACCATTTATATATTTGATTATACAGAATTGCCGACCATATATGTATTCCACTATACAGAATAGCCACCATTTATATGTTTGATTATACAGAAGAGCTACCATTTTTATATTTGATTATACAGAATGACCACCATTTACATATTTGACTATACAGAATGGCCATCATTTATATATTCCATTATACAGAATAGCCGACCATTTATATATCCCATTATACAGAGCCAACCATCTATATATTCCATTATACAGAACAGCCACCATTTATATGTTTGATTATACAGAAGAACTATCAGTTTTATATTTGATTATACCGAACGACCACCATTTATATATTTGAATATACAAAAGGCCATCATTTTTGTATTTGATTATGCCAAGAAGTAAGCTTTTAGAATATATATAAACAAGAATATGCGTGTCTTCATAAAATAAATTTACAATTTAAAAACAATCGCTCAAGAACTTTAATTTGTGGCGCATTAATAAATTTTATTGAGCCACAAAAATTTACTACGCACAATTTTTACAAGAATGGGAAATGTGAAATATTAAACCTTTGCTACGTAAGAAGACCGACTTCAATCGTATTTGAAACCATATACATTTATAAGAGTGCAATGCTTTCAGGCTATTTCTTAATATGAGATTCACTATGTAATGGCCACCCTATTTAAATCAATAGATGATTTCAAAATGTAAATAGGGTTTCAAAACGAAAAATACTAGCATATTGCCTGTTAGTATAATGGGATACTAACCTTTCCTTTTTCGTTTTGAAACCGTTTTGAAACACATCCGGAGGAATGCTCTCTTGAAACCGAGTTCCATGAGATAACTAATGTATGCATATTTCGAGGCTTAATTGTCAAGTGTGAAAAGGCGAGTATAGGTGTCCTCATCATTATTTGAATACATTTCAAAATTGCATATTCCTCGGGTATATATTGTAACATTCATACAAATTGGTACTTACAAGATCTTTTACCATTAATAAGAAAATATTTTCCAGTTCATTATTTATGTATTTATGCCTTTCAGAAATCGAAAAACAAAACCCTCAGTAAAATGCGTCGTTAATTACATGTGATTAAATATAGAATTTCAAAGGCTATTTTGGAATGTTTATTTAAAGTACTTTAGAGGGAATAAATTTGTGCACAGTTTTTCTAGCAATTTTATAGAAACTAATAATAATAATAATAATAATAATAAACAGGAATAGGATAGTTAACTTAAAATTCTTCTGCAATTTCACATTACCTTTCACTGAAGACATTTATAATCATAGATAATGATCCCTATTTTTGAAATATTTTTTTGGGGGGGGGCATCTAATTATTTATCACAGCAATCAATTTCTGATTTTTATAATTTTATTCTTTCGTTTTATTGTTGCAATTTAAAATTAATTTCTGAAATAACTTTAGTTATTTTAAAATATTTATAATCGATTTAATTTTTGCATCAATAAGTGATAAATTCTAACGTAACAGTCATTTATTGCCAATCATATAATATTACAATCATGATAATTATGACTACACCAATTTTTATAAATGGCGTCAATAAAGTTGTTTTTGAAAGGTTTGCCAATAGCCTATCAAAATTAGTACATAATTTTTAGATAGTATTTAAGTATAGAGGTATTTTTTGTACTCGAAATAAAAATACTTCCAATACTTTTCAACTTCGTCGAATTTTGTGTCAAGCAAATATCATTATTATAAGTTATGTTACAAGATTTCTTTGCAAAAAGGGAGATTAAAAGGGAATATGCTATGCATATTTCGATGTATCTTGTCAGAACATCATTTCTTGAACGGCCAAGCACCTCGTGCTCGTGCAAGTTAAATTATATTTTCGTTCATTTTAATTGTTTCATTGAATGAGTCCTTTTAGTATTGCATGCAAACGATCAATAAATACTTTGTCTCGCATTTATTTTTTTTAAAAAAAAATCAAATTTCCCATTTATTTCATTTCATATAAAAAAGTGATCAAAATGTCATTTTTCTAGGTTTTATTTGCTGAAGTGATTAACTTATTTTTTTAAAAAAAATCAGAGCTCTTGTAAATGTAATGGCGCCATTTTATTAAAAGCTGATTTTTTTTAGATGCTCGTGCAAATAATAATATTTTGATTTTTCGACTAAGGTTTGACGCCAAAAACTTATATCAAAAACAACATCATGTTCTGACTTGATAAAAAACACTGCAGTAAAGAAAAGTATTGATTGCTGTTGAACACTTTTAACTATAATTTTCCATTGAATTCAACTTCCAGAAAAGGTGGTTTAGGCAATTTAAAAGTAAAAATTTCAATAGACTAGGCAAAACGCGGGACAAATTTCCCCAAAAGAATCCAGGATGCAGGTTTGGAAGTGTTACTTAATGATACTATCAATAGAGAACTTTAGAAACTACAACTAATGGATTTGAATAGTGCATTAAAGAAGTAATGACAAAATACATGGCAAGATTACTTTCCAATAAATCGGTAGTCTTTCGCATGCAGCCAGACCTGGGAAAGAAACTTCAGGATCACTTTACCCCCATCGAAAACTCCATCAGATGTAGCACCTTCAAAAATTAATTTTATTTTGCTAAATTAGAGTGCGGATTTTGGTGACATATTCAGTTATTTTAAAGATATCAAAAATTTATTTGATAATTATATTGGAATTATAGAGCCACGCCGATTTATTTGCGGAATCCCTTTTCTGTCCGATGATTCGAATTAATTAAATTTTATAACAAATAAGTGTATTTTTTTCACTTAATACAAACAGAATCCTTTTTATTCTCCGAACACTATTTTCCCTCTGCTTGAAAAACTTTTTTTTTTAGATTCTACAATTTAGAAGAATAACAATTTAACAGAATAACAATTTAACAATATTGAGTACTTAAGACGTAGTTGTGGAGATATAACAATTTGTAAATGATTTCAAAGAATGTAAAGCTAACGTCAAAACTGATGATAAAAGAATATAAAGCCAACGTTAAAGCTGATGATCAAAGAATGTAAAGCCAACGTTAAAACTTATAATCAAGGAATGTAAAGCCAACGTCAAAGCCGATGATCAAAGAATGAAAGCCAACGTTAAAGCCGATAATCAAGGAAAGTAAAACTAACGTCAAAGCCGGTGATCAAAGAATGTTAAGTCAACGCCAAAGTCGATGATCAAAGAATCTAAAGATGACGTCCTTGTACACAGGTAGAGCTTTTTCTCCTTGATCTGGGCGTCCTGGGTTCGAGCCCCGATTCTGGAGGGTTGTTCTTCATCTGCTCAATCAGTGAGCTGTGTGACTTGTTCCTCACTGTAAAAACGGGGCTGTGCAAGCGAACGTGATGAGTGAGTAACAAAGAAGTACTGTCGAACCTAGTTGCTCGGCTATTGAAAACAAGAGATGCACCATCATCTTAAAATCACTGACTGCGTCACTGAATTTGTCCATGGCAAATGCCATTAGAAACAGTAACAGAGATATAAATATCATTACACAGGAAATTGATTATGTGACAATCTGAAATAAAATGGGTTCCCTTCTTTTTCTTTAAAATGAACTAACTATCTCAAACAGCATCCCTTGTTAAAATATTCAGAAAAAAAAAACAAATGGAGAAAGAAAATCCATTTCAGCTTTCTTCAGATTTCTCGCTCGGAAAAAGGTTTTTACTTATTGAACAATCAAATATTCCAGAGGAAATGGAATTTTTTTTCGGCGTTCCATTTCAAACTTCCAGTAATGGAATACCATTTAGTCCGATATTTAAATGGATCTCGATGCAACTTTTGATTTGAGTGCAAAGGAGATATCTTTAAATTTTGTTTGCTTTGTATTGTTTGAAATAAATTGCACTAAACAGATGCAGGTTTATTCGGAAAATGAAAGAGAGTAAGCTATTAATTTCAACAAAATGGAGTAATTCCTGCTGTTTATTTTATCAGAGGTTCTTTGATTCTCAATTCATTTTAAGAAACAAAAATTTTAAGCAAAGAAAAGAAGATGTTGTTTTGTTTACGATCTTTTCTGTAGCAATTTGGTTAAAATTACTTTATTCGCCATTAATTTTGTCATTGGATAAAAGGAATAAATTAGGTTTGAAAGAAATAAAGCTGGATAAAATTCGACTCCGAATTCGAACATAGTAATGTAATAGAATATAGTACTGATTTTTACTTTCAAAAAGGTTTGGTAACTAAAATAATTCGTCTTTGATGAATCTTGGTTTTAACTTTCTGGACATATCTGATATGAAATTTATTAAAAATTGTTTAATTATTATATAATATTATTAAGAAAAGTTCTCGCAAGAACGAAGCGAAGATGTTGACTTTATTGTCTAATAAAATGTGTATTAAATGTACGCAACACGTACTACAAATTCACATCAAATTAACTCCATTTAATCCGCTAATTTCGATTAACAACAAAGATATAGATCTCACATAAAAGAGAAAAGACGCTATCTCAAGATAAGCCAAGAAACATAGCTCCTTCTCCGAACTGATGTCATCCTTCACCTAAAACCAGATGCAGTAAGCCTTTAAATAGCGTACCACTAAGGTGGGTGAGGTAAATGCAGAAACGACGCACTCGTTCCAGAAAATTGTGGCACTTTCTCTAACACTCTCTAGGAACAAATTATTATTTTTCGTCATTTATCGTACATTAATACTTATTATCACATTTATCGTACTGGATAAAACCCAGTAGTACCTCATTATGTCTCCAACCCACCTACATCACCAAATTAGTCAAATATGGCAAACTTCTGTTATAAATCCAGTAGAAACCTCCTTATGTCTCCAACACACCTACATCACCAAACTTTTCAAATATGGTGATCTTCTGTTTGAAATCGAGTAGCGACCTCATTAGCCAAATATGGCGAATCATCATCAAATTAGCCAAATATGGCGAATCATCATCAAATTAGCCAAATATGGCGAACTTCTATTGTAAATTCCCTTAAAACGGTCTTTTCTCGCTGACACGTGATTCCATTACAATTAATTTTATATAACTATACTATTTACAAATATTTACAATATTTACACAAACATTCATAGATATTTGCAATATTTACATCAAATTCACACTAAATTCATGACAATATAAACGACAATCAGAGATTCTTAACTTTGTTTCTAGGGAACAGATCTGAATGAAGCTTCAAGTATTTGGCACTTACACCAAAGGGCCAAAGTTTCCGAAAAAAAGCTTTACATTTTTTCCAATTGATAGTACTTAAAATCATATACTAATGAGCATATCATTTAATTTCCTTATAAAAAAGGCATGCATCGTTAGAAGAAACATCTCACTAGCCGCGAACATGTCACTGATCAAGACAGAGAGAGCACTGAGAGCAAACCTTTTGTAAGGATGAGAGCAATGCTGCAGAAGCACTTTAGTGCTTGTCGGTGGATAAAAAAATTAAGGAAAGGATTCATGTCATAAATGTAGTAAAAGGTATTGTGATGTGTAAGTTTGAAGAAACTGAATATCCGAATGCCTTTCATCAAGAAGAAAACGACGAACAATTAAGGAAAACGCTGTAAATACAACTGAATCATCTGCAAGTTCATCGTGTTACAATAAATGGCCGCTCAAAAGAACGAGTATTGAAAATTCCGTAGGCAGCCAAGGGCCTGATTTTAAGCATAATTCTGAAATTACATCTTTACAAGATTTTTCACAATTGAAATCACAAAATTATTCTGCAAGTTTTGCTTTTGCCTTGAAAATTGACCCAGCAAAAGTGTTGATGGATGGGCAGTGCTCATTAAATATGTTATGGATTGAGGACTCACTTTCGCTAAGATGGTGCTGTGAAAGCTTATAACTATCGGATATGAGATTCTACAAACCTTCTTACCTTGCTACTACTGCAATTATATCACTCATACATCATAGAGAATTTTATCATCAGCCTATGCTTTTGTAAGGAAGTTACAATGTATGGATTCGTTAAATGTAAAGCTAGCAGTGATCGATGCAGCAGACTCTCGGATGATCACGTTCTCCCGGCGTAAAGGCAAAGGCATTTTTAGCTATAGCAATGTTAATGTAAGCAGATGTAATTGCTCAGAAGGTCAAACATGTAAAAAACGTGATTCAAATTTAATTTCCTGATGAACGTGCCATCTCGTGTTCTCTATATGCATGATAGCACAGTCTCATATCTCAAATTTGAGATTTCTGGCTATGAAATTGCTCAAATAAACGGTTTATCCAGTATATAAATCTAATGAAGGGGACATTATTTTCATCATTGTTTAAAGTTTCTTTTGCATTTTGAATGGAATGTTACTTGCGGTAGGTGAAAACGCGGCAGTCTTTCCGTTTAATGTTAATCGATAAGATATGTACATAGAGCACACATGTGTGCAAACCAAAAATATTTGTTATTCAGTTTCTGTTCTTTATTTTTAAATTGTTGTCTTATTATTTCATTATTGTGCTACCTGTTAGAAAAAGTTAAGTTAGCAATCTTATGATGTAAATAACCAATGTATGAAGTTTCATTTAGATCCGTTCATCTGTAATTGAGCTATGATTCTTTGAGTACGATCAGCTTAATTTTAATCACACAGTTTTTCTGCAAAAATTTAATTAATTAAATTTTAAAAAACACTTCTTATTCTTAATTATAACTACACTGTTACTTTCCCAGAAGAGAATCAAAGTCTTCCCCTGTGACCAAATGAAAATATACAAGAATGTAAACAATGCACGAAATTAAAAAAAAGTAACATAGATCCATTAATGTGTTTTGTTTCTTATGTCACTTGCCATGGAAAAGATCTCTGAGGTAGTCAGTGATTTAAGCCTAATCAGCGTCTCTTGCATTGTAGTATCCACAAACTAGAGACAGGAATACGGCTTTTGCTACTCACTCTTCACATTCGCGTGCACATTCCCTTTTTACAGGGGGGAGGGGGTCATTTACACATCTTACAAATAGAACACAGAAGAAAAACCATGCCCAAACCGGGAAGCCCAGATAACGGGGAGGGCGCTCCACCCCTATACCAGGATGTCGGCATCAATTTATGCTCAGTATTATATTTATAAAACAATTGCATTTCAATTGTTTGAAAGATACATTCATTTGGTTCATTTTGTTTTGACTACGGAATCCTTTAGGATTCTTAACAATTTTCAACCACCCTTGTTCTATATTCACCTCTTTCTTATCACCACGTATTTGCAATATTTTGAAGTCAAAATGTCGTTCATTGGGAAATTTTCGTTTTCATTTTGTACATATTTCGAGAATATGAACAACGTATATTACAAGAAAATAATCATTAATTATTATATTTAATTATTAATTATTATATTTTATATTTTGCTTATGAAGATGTGCTTATACACACATCTTCATAAGCACGTGTATATATAAGTTCGAAAAATAAAATAACTAATAATTTAAAGTATTGCTAATAAATTAAATTATAATTTCTTTTGTTCAAATATTATACTGAAACAATCTGGCAATATCGTAGGCATGCCGATGAATTCTTTTTATTTTAAGAATTTCTTGTATTTATTTGCGAAATTTAAAATTATAACAGATAATTTCTTGAGTCGGGGATATTGTCAACTTTCTGAATTAAGTAAATACAGCCTCTTATTATGACTAGAAAGATATATTATTGTAATTCAATTTCTGGAACATCAAAATTAAGATTTTATTTATTTTGTACAGCCCAGCAGACATTTCAAAATAAAAATACATAGACAATCTGTAAACAAATAGCGATTGATATTGATGCAACGAATTGTTTACTCCTAAGCTATTTTATTGATAACATTTTTAAAATAAAATTATTTTGTAAGCAGTTTTAGTTTTGAAGTAAGGTATATGATAATAATATAATGTTACAAGAAATTATTTCAAAATAGTTCTTTTTGAAAATGCGCAAGTTACTATAAGCACACTGATTTTCACAATATTTAAGAAGCAAGAATAATTTTATAAGAATGTTTACAATTAAATATTTTATTCTGCGTATGTAAACAGAAACGAGCTTCATGTCATGGATATCATTTCTTGATTTCAAAATTTATGCGTAAATAAATTATGAATTCCGAAATTTCTCTTAGAAATTCAAAATTTTGAACGAGGGGATTTCATTTCAATGTATAAACATAATTACAAATAAGATTAATATAAACTTTGTTGCCCAGTAAATTATTAATATTCATTTTGTTATTTTGATATTTATAAAAATATTTTTTCAGTATCTTTAATGAGATTATTTTAAAATCTCCTAAAGAAAATGAGCTGAAGTTTAATGACAATGTGAACAACAAAGTAGTTTATTCAGTTAATTCAAGTGAAGGTAAGTTTCAGAGACAATACCTAATTTGCATTCATAAAAAATTCTGTTAGAGGTAAATTTAGTGAATTTTTTTATTTTTAAGAATATGCCAATGAATTACATAGTTCCTATAGTTGATAATATGGTGAAAGTTTGAATGCTACTGCTGTTATATATATATATATATATATGAATACTTTTCAAGTACTTCAGTGTTTTATTGAATACTTTGTTGTTATTACTTATGGCACTTAATTTGGAGAAGCTCCTGCTGATACAGCAACAGATTTAAGCAGAGAGGAGCACCTCTTGTTTTTGATGTAGAGCCAAATAGGGCCAAGATTATGACTTAGCCACACACTCACTACATTTGCTTGCACAGCGCCCTTTTACAGGGGGGCACATTCACACCTCACAGATAGCATAGAGAAGAACAGCCATGCCAGAACCGGGACTCCCAGAACACGAGGAAGACGCGCTACCTCTGTGCCAGAAACCCGGCATTTAATACTATAATTATATTAATATTTTTTCAGCTTATTTTACTTTTAATATTAATCTATAATATGAGTGAATGTATCGTGTGATAGAATGGTATTTTGCGAATAATCATTTCATTATTTTGGAAGAAGAAATGGGAAGGCATGAGTTATTTCACCTCTAGAAATTTTTTTTCACCTCTCAAGAAAAAGATTTGCATAGAATAAATATTAGCTCAAAAATCCATTTTAGTTTATTTAAAAAGAAGTAAGAAAGATTACGAGCAAGTTTTATACAATTATCCATGCTAATGTATTACGTCTAAAATTAATTAACTAATATTTTTCATATTCTTATATAGTCTTGAAGAAAAAAATCTTTTCCATTCCAAATTAATAATATAACAAAACATGTGTCCAAAAAATTTGTGAAATTAATTGAAAATTAGTTAATGTAGTCATTTAACTTTCTAACTTCATAAAAACTTCTAACTAAAAAGAAATGTTGAACTAACTTCATAAAAGTTAGAAAAATAACTGCTTCAATGACTGCATTCATGAATATATATTAGTATAATTGCTCCATAACATAGGAAAAATAATATATATGAATTTGAAGTACGAGAAAAAACTCCTTAAATTAAAAAAAACCTTGAAAATAAAGAGTTTATAGAAACAAAAATATATTTGCATTATTTTTTATATCAGGGACATAAAATATAATGCAGACATGTATCCAGATATTCTTAGAATAAAGTTTTGGTTTTAAGAATTAAATTTACTGCGATAAAAAATGTTTAATTTAACGGAATTCTGCAAAACTATATTCAAACTTTTAAATAGATAAACTATGAAAAAATAATTTGTTTACGGAAATTTTTTATTAGGCAATATCTTAACTTTCTAAACAATAGATCTAATAATAAGACCTCGCATGTGAAATTTATGCACAATTATAAATTATGCTATATAAATATACTTTTATTCGTAAGAATTTATCTAACTGTAGTTGTATTTATATACATTTTCATCTTCTTAGGTTAAGAAATATGATTATTTGAATTAATTTAAGAAATATGAAACTTTTCCTTAGACTATTTGAATTTATTTAGGAATTTTTTAAATGTCAAAACAGAAAGATTAAATAATAATTTTTTCAGTGAATCACAATGAATTTAATTAAATATATTCTTTAAAGAATCAATCATTTCTTGAAATTTTTTTATTTATATAAATTCTTCCTCTTTCCTTAAAGCGGAACAAATCATGTATTTTTCGAATATTAACTTAACTAAAATAAATCTTTTGGTGCTTTGATCTTTAAATAAAATTGATTAAATGCGAATATTTATCTTATTTTTTTCCGTTTAATTACTGTTCTTTAAAAAGCAATTTTGAAACAAAATCTCCTGTTAAAACCTCTAGAGCCAATACAGTCAGGATTTAATCACTAGTTGTAAGAAAGTTTTTAGATTCTTTAATTTTTTTTTTGATTTTTTTCCTTGAGAACTAAAAAGGGGGATCATTTGTTTAAAGAAAGAGCGAAAATTAACCTCAAATGCGGATTAATTTTTTAGGCGCGTGACACTATTCATGTTATAATGAAGAATCGAATCGAATCGAATTTCAAAGTAGTTTTATGCGCCGGAGCAATATTTTCTGATGCCACCTAGAAATAATAAAAGAGTTAAGATGCTTGTAATACAAAATTTTTCTTTCTTTATTACATTGCATGAAACAAGGTAAAGATGATTTGAAAACTTTAGATATAATATCATAAGATACAAAATAAGTAACCTCATCAAGAAGCAGAGCATTACAATTTTTTTCTAAATTACATTTCTCAGAATTGATGGATCCTTGATATCAAATATAAGCAACACGCATTAAATATGAAAAAAATTTTAAAGAAAAATAATGAACTGTTCTCGGTTTATTTCGAGATTCTTTTAGTTCATCAATATATCTGGTCGCACAGGGACAATTAATTTTCAAATTAAATAGTTCAATTTTGTTTCATATATTTATTAATATTTCATTGAAGATAAGAACGTAAAAGAAGCATTAATTTAAAATTAAAGAATTATATTGTTACGTTTTTAGCGTAGCGGGTTCGGATTGAATTGACTTTACTTGAGAACAGCACAAACAAATTTATTTACAGGATAATTGTTAAATTAAAACTTCAGATAAACGCAATCCAACAGTCACTTACAACGTAAATACAAGTCTTAAGCACAATAAAAACAGACTGCAAAACAGCTATCATATAGCACAGCAACAGTAAATCGCAGCGAGATCAATAATACAACGTTAACAGCAAACACAGCTCACTAATCCGCTAGTCCAGCAAAACGCCTCTCTTCCGAGAGAAAACTCTCAACTCACTCACTCACTCCGGCTATTCGTCCCTTATATAGCCGAGGAAGCGCGTGCCCCGAAACACGTGAAACTTCTCAAAACAACGCGTGCGATCCAGCGGCTACTAGACTATTCCTTTCGCCAAACCAAACAAGATGGCGCGAAGCTCCTCGCCAAACATCGCCATTTTTGGGTATTTCGGGGAGCTCGCCCACTTGTAACAATATATATATATATATATATATATATATATATATATATATATGGTAAAATTTTATTTGGTATAATAATATAAAAGTTAAAAATTAGCATATAATAATGTATAATAATTGTTTTATAAACTATGTTTCAATTAACAGAATATTCTAAGTAACCATATTTGGTGTAATAGTATAAATGGTAAATTAAACATCTGAAATTTGAAAGTACATATGCATACATAAGATATAATTTGTATACATCTAAATGTTGGCATTTATATAAGATTATAAAAATTTAAAACGATCGTTAAGAAAGTAACTATAATACATTTCTAAATGATTATTTATGTATCAATATACTGTAATTTAAAATGCTTATTCCAAAAATGTTTCCCTCGAGAACTAAATAAATTTTTCATCTAATGCATAATCTTAAAACTGTACGTCAGAATGCCGGCAAAATGAAACACATCTTCTATTGAAGGATATAGTTTTAGAGTAGTTTATAATAGTTTTCAGAATATCTTATAGCTTATATAGTATATATTGAAATTCATGTCAATGATATCGTCTCTAAACATATATAATATGCTTTTCTCAATGTGTTCAGTATGCTCTTCTCAATATGTTCCAATATGCTTCATTCAATATGTTATCAATATATGCTTTCATAGTTCTTTTTTTTTCTTATTCATTTATGTCTTCTCAGAAAATTAATTTATATCATTTTACATTGAACTTGTTATATATATATATATATATATATATATATATATATATATATATATATATATACTTTCATCTACTATTATTTATGATTTTCTACGAAAATATGGAATATGATTTCACCTCTTCAACAACTTTGGGAATGATATTTGGCTTGCATGTAGCTCCTAATGGAAGGACATTCCGTTGTTGCTTTTATTTTCACCAATAAAGACTAAAATACATTCCATTGCGATCCCTTACTAGATATATTCGAAAGAGCATTACAATTTTCTTATCCCTAGTCAGCCTTTGATTCACTCGAAGGAGGTAATGTTATATTCTTAAATAAGATATTGGAAGACTGTTCCATCCAAGATGTTTTCTGAAGAAGCTTTTCAAATTTGAATCGAATTTAGTTGGCTTAGCTAAATTTATATATTTGTTGTATGCTTTATGAGTGATGGTTGATGCAAAATTTGCCCAGCAATGTTTAATATTATAACTTAATGTAATATTAATAATTAAACATTTTAAAAAATATTTTTTATATTTAATATTATCAACATTTATATTATTGGTTTTACAATCAAGAATTAAATATTCATTTTAAAGAAAAGAATATAGTTACAGAAAGATACACTCACTGGCCAATGAATAAGAAACCTTTGAGATTTGCATTTGAGTACATGCTAGGGATGAAGTATGCCAATTTTTTGTTATGCCATGGGTTACACGAGGTTAGAATGCTAGTATAAGTAAGGTGTAAGAGTTCTTTTCGCGAAGAATGAAGTAAAATGGGAAAAATGACAGATCTTTCACAATTTGAAAAAGAGATTATTGTTGGTGACCATTTAGCATGTGCCTCGATTTCGAAGACAGCAGTTGTCACTGGGCTCTTAAAAATAGCCACATAAAAGGTTTTCAGATGTTGGAATCAGAGTTCACAGTCCTTCTCTAGAAGACGTAACTGCGGTTCAAGCATTGTTTTCCAAGAGCGTGATTGGCGTCGTCTCCGACGAATTGTAAGGCAGAACAGGGACTCTACTGTAATTCAACAGATACAAATCGTCAACCAAGGCTCTTTCCAACAGATTTCATTTTGAACCATGCTCAGAAAATTGCAGAGGATAGGAATGCATAGCCGAGTCTCTGTGAGAAAACCACTCATTTCTGCAGGACACTCAAAAATTCGTTTGCAGTATTGTCGGGAAAGAAGACACTGTGTATCTGAGGATTGGAAACGAGTAATGCGATTGATTGAATTACACTGCACCTTTTTTTCTGCGCTGATGGAAGATGTCGAATTTGGCAAGAACCTCAAGAAACCATGAATCAATCTTGCCCTACTCGCACTTTGCAGGGGTCTGGAGGGAGTATCATGATATGGAGCATATTCTACTGGCATGGAAATGATGCTATGGTGTTCCTCGAGGGTAAACAAATAGCCATGTGATACTTAGATATACTGGCAGATCAAGTGCACCCTGCAATGTTGATTTTTATCCTGAGAACGACGAATACTTCATGTAGCAACACATTGAGCCAGATGTGTTCAAAATTGGTTCGTTGAGCATCAGTATGACTTCCAAAACCTTCCCTGGCCACCGCATAGTCCGGATCATGACCCCATAGAAAATGTGTGGGATATGCTGGAAAGACAGCACTCTCCTCTTCCATCTGATTCACACAACTTAAAAAGCTGCATAGACAATGCATGGTACTCTCTGGATGTAAATGCAGTCCAGAAGCTTGTAGATTTGATTCCGAAATGAATCAGAGAAGTTATCAGTGCAAAAAGTGGCCCAATAAAATATTGATCTTGGATTTCTAATTCTTTGGTCAGTGACTGTAGCATATAAAAGTAAAAGAACTAATATACTTTATATATTATACAAAATTTTTATAAACAAAAGCTATTAACACAATGCATGGCGGATTTTTCATTATTCTTACAGCATAATTTTTTATTTGAACTGATCACACACAATTTTAAAATTTTATTTAGCATGTTATATGTTGGATATCATATGCTCTTTATCCTTCTTTTTAATCAAATGTATTATTGTATCTTAGATGAAAATATACTGTATACTATATATATTTGATTAGCTAGTCTTTTAACAATTATTTAAATTCTATTTTTTATAATAATGAGCTTTTTACCGGTGTAAAGCCACTTTCGGCATACACCTAATCATCATCAGAATACATCAGAATAATACTATTTTAATGATTGTAGAAGTAATTATTAGTAAATCATTAATTAAATTAAAATTTGATTTCATAACAGTGATAATGTGGCTTAGATCTTATAATAAAAGATACAAAAATATTTAATATAAAAAAATCTGCTCCTTTGATCATAAGATATGTTTTGAATCTATATAGCACTATTTAAGTAAAGTCACACAATTCTTTAACTATTGTTTGATTATTATTGCAACAGTAATTATATATTAGATTAAAAGTATGATTACTATAAAAATAACTATATGATTCCATCACATGATTATAATATGAAAGTAGATAATTTTTTACAATAACATTTTAGTTAATTTTGAAGAAAAAAATCTTTTCTTTCAAGAAAAATATAACTTTTTAATGTTAATTTTTCAAATTAAGAATAATAAAAGATTATTTTACTTTTAAATTACGTAACAATTACGTAAAAGTCGTATACTATCAGAGAGAAGAACTTTAGAACACGATTTAGAAAAATAACATTGTATTGATACTAAAAGTCAGAGGAAGTATCTTAACTTTTGCAGACTGACTCTTGAATATATAAATAATTTAGTATGTGAGTTCCTCCTAAGGTGCAGAGAGAAAACAAAATTAAATTGTAGAGCTTTAACTATAAGACAATAGGTAACAAGATACAAAAGACTATATTCGATAAACAACTATCACATCCAGCTCCATAGCAGATATTTTACTAGCTATATTTTTACTGAAAGCAAAGTACATCATGAAAAGTCTCATTTCTTTATTCGTGTTAAACTTTACGTTCTTAAATTAGTTTCAATAATTTATATATATTTATGCAGCTAAGGTTCAAAAATGGATAAAATTCTTAATAGTAATAAGTAACTAAGAATTCATCATCCCATATTATTTTCAGTAAATTTTGTTTGACCTTACTTGCTCTAGATTTCAAAATAACTAAATTTGATTTTAAAATCAAATGTTCAATATCGTCTTAATTAGTTCAATTTCTGAGAAACCTTTTAAATGTGAGTTTTTAATAGTACACCATTCTTTTACAGAATTTCAGATGGATATTATCTAATGATTTAATTAAACTGATACACCATGATAGGAAAATTAAAATAAATGAAGACAAATATTCTCAAATATCTGTATTAACACGTTTCAATTTAAAAAGGAATGATTAAAGTAATGAAAATAAAAAAAATGCCTTCTTTTCAATATATTAATGAAAGTCTTTTTAAAAATAATTCTATTAATTTTTTCAACTTTTTTATTGAACTTTTCTTTAATAGAAATTCAAGAATAAATAAATAAATATCTTTCAGGAAAATCGATGATTATTTACTTTCTTCATCTTTTAGAGTTCTGAAATTTTATACAAGTTTGTGTGTGCTGTAAAAATACAGTATTTAAATAAGTAGAGATGAGAGGGGCAAGTTGACTTTCGGCTAATAGTGCTGTTAGAAGTCACTAAAGGGCAATAAAAGTAGGAACAGTGTGAAGAGGAAGTATGACTTCATCGGTTTCATATGAATTATACATAAACTAAAGGTCAAGTTGTCATTTTTTGCTGGAAAATTAATGATTTACTCATCATTTGATTTTCTTCTAAAGTATAGAATATTAAATGTGACGTTTATTGCATGATACATATAGTATTTGACGTTCATGAGCGAATGCCTGTAATTAATTCAAAATTTCTAAGAAAAAGAATTAAATCAAAATAAAAATGGCATGATGGGGCATGTTGGCACCAGATCGGGCATGATGCACGTTGGCACCATTGAGATAAGTTTGCCATGGGCTTTAAATGGTGTCTACGACTAACATTTCTTTTTCAGAAGCCTTGTTAAAAACAGAAAGATTATGACAAATCAAGTTTCAATTGTCGGGAAGCCATTTTCGAAGCAGTAAAAGAGCCATTTCTTAAAGCACTGTTGTATTCAATGGCTGCTAAAAATATAGGATACCTTTGATATCTCTAAAACGATAGTGCCAAAAAAATTTCAAAAGCCGTGAGTGCCTGTCAGCTACCTGACAATACTTAACCTTTTCAACTGGCAGACGGAAGAATATCTCGCAGAGTACATAAAACGAACCTCAAACGTTTATTACGAAAGAATTCAGCAAATTTGCTTAACAGTATGCTCTCTTCTTAAAACGGACAGTGACTGCCTTAATCACGGACATTTAATATAAGTAAACTAAGGTCCCGTCTTAAAGAAACACTAGAGAAACTGGCTTCGTAATTTTGAATCGTGGTCAGATGACGAGACCACATCTGAGCTGTCACCCTATTTTCAAGTTTCCATACCACATTAGTGGGATAACGTCTGGGCCCGACATATTTAACGTGCACCAGACCCACTTATACGACGGTTCTTCAATGGAATAGGATTTAGAAGCCGAGATCTTATGACCTGCCTAGTTCCTGGAAAAGAAGTCAACAAGTTGGCGAAGACTGGTTCACCTTATTTTTGAAAAGAAACTCTTCTTTGTCCATTAGAAGGTCTGAAGTAACGAGTCTCCTTCAGGATACCTTATTTAATAAAGCAAACTTTTCAGAATTTATTTACGCAATGTTACAAGAAATACAGTTTCGGACTTGCGGGCAAATGGAATATGGATCTGACGTATTCCACATTCTCTAGCCATTGCTCTGCCTCGAAATCCATTTACAGCTGCTGGAATAAGTCTACTGAACCCAGACATATTTTTAGTTTCGGAATTCCTTCCAGAATACATAAAGGATCATGATTAAGCCACATCTAATGTATCTCATTGGTTCTTCGTTTTTATATTGATTTAATATGAGGCCTACTGAGCCTGATGGAATTTCCGCAAGAGAGTATTAAAGAAATGACACTCAACTGCTACAGGTGTAATCATACCAGATCCTAAAATATTTTAATTCTACATTTATTTAACGTTTACTGTCTCAACGTTGGAAGAACTATGGATATTATCAAAGATAGCATAAAACGAAGAATAAGAAAATGCTAAAGGAAATCTCAGGCTGCTATTCAGACAGATACCCCTGTGAAAGCTGCACTTCAAATAAAAAACTTGCAGTTATATTAAAAGGATTAAAAATAACTGGGTAAATCAATACAAAAGTCGTACATTGTAAAAAAATGAAGATGAGAAGCTAAAATAAAATGGGAAAATGACAAAAGATGATATTAAGAGAAATAATACGAAATTCATGAGACTAATCTTTTATTCTAAATAGTGAAGAATAATGTGTATCTCCCAATGAAATTTTGATATCATTAATGGCGTTTTGATATTAATTGGGTTGAAGACTCAGATTATTTGAATTTATGAAAAGATCCAGTGATTAATAATTTTGTATTAGTTAAAATGTTAATATTGTCACCAGTGGGCGAGTGCCAAAAAAAAAAAAAAAAACGCGCCGAAGTTGGCGAAATTTGGCGTGGAGCTTCGCGCCAACCAGGTTGGTTTGGCGAAAGGAATAATCTAGTAGCCACTGGATCACTCGCGGTGTTTTGAGAAATTTCGCGTGTTTTGGGGCACGTGCTTGCTCGGCTATGTAAAGGACGAGTTGCCGTAGTTAGTTAGTTAGATGAGAGTTTACTTTCGGAAGAGAAGCGTTTCGCTGGACTTGCGGATTATTTTTCTTGCTTATTATTAGAAATCTGTGTTTACGTTTGCTGTTAACGTTGTAGTATTGAGTTCGCTGAGCTTTACTGTTTACTGTACTATACGATAGCTGTTTCGCAGTCTGTTTTTTATCGTGTGTAAGGTTTGAATTCACGCTGTAAGTGACTGTTGACTGCTGGATTGTTTTTATCTGAAGTTTTTCTTTATCGAGTCATCCTGTAAATAGCTGTAAATTAATTTGTTTTTGCTGTCCCTGCTATTGAAGCCCATTCAATCCGAACCCGCTAAGCTAAAAAAAAACGTAACAATATAAAATAAAAATCAATCTAAATTTTCGTGGCTAAAATTTTGAACCAAAAGAGCCCCCAAGAATGGAGGGTAATTTTCCTGAAGAAAAGTTCTAAAATGAAGAATGCATTTATTTCTCCGAATAAAGCTGTAATGGCAGTTGTCTCAAGGACTGATTGAAAATGCTTCTTTCTCTACCTTTGAAAATTTCGACTACAAAGATGAATTTTTTTATTGCCATTTGAAGTCGATTCCATTACATTGTTTCTTGTTAAATGTTTCTAGATTCGAAAAAAAGTTTAATTTTTATCAAATTCAATTATTTAAAATTTAGTTCAATAAAAGTTTCTAATTAAAACATTTTTCTCAAAATTTTCTGTAAATATTTACTGTAGTTAAATATCTACAGTGTAATTAAGAAAAGTACAAATATATAATGCCAACTTGCCCCACGTATGGTGCCAATGTACTTCCGGGCCTGGGGTGCGTTGCCACTGATGGAGTTAATTCATTAACTCGATATCCTCTCTTATTTTTTAGTCAAACTGTAATTAATTCCATTTTATACTAGCAAAGGATGTAATAAGTGATATGTTGAAATACAAATCAATTATTTTATCATTACGAAAAAAATATATAAATTATTCACAATTAAAATTGGTGTTAACCTGCTCCGGTATCTCATTCAAATTTTAATTGTCAGTTAATTAATTTCAAAAAAGTCATTTAATCAGTCATTTAATTAAAAAAATATTGTATGAGAAAAACATGAATTGTAGAGAATTAAAAAAAATATTGCATATGATTTCATAGTACTTAAATAAAGTAATTATAAGATAAATTATGGAGTAGCAATTAGCAAAAATAATTATTAATAAAATATGTTTCATAAATAAGTTTAATTAGTTTACTAGAAAAAAGACTTTATGATCAAAAAGTCAAAGCAGAAATTAAAAAAATCAAGAACATAAACTGCATAAAACTTTGCTGCAATAAAATGAATTTAAAATGAATATCGCAAGGAAAACTCTCTTAAACATGCATTAAAAATATATTATAAATGCTATTAAAATTTGAATTATGTTGAATATTTATGTTGAATATTTCTATCAATATTTTAAATTGCTGCCATTTTTATCTGATCTTTTTTCATAGTTTAGATAACAAAAATACGCAGTTCAACTTCTCATTATTATTTATTAATAACTATTTATTATGAGTGCATTTTTTCACTTTAAAAAATAAATGATATTTCGATAAAGTATTTGCAAAATACCCCATTTATGAAATAATATAATAAACAAAATCTATATATTTTCAGAATTAAAAAAATCATTTTTGTACCGCGAAGTCGAACAATAACTAGACTTCATAAGTAAAGACTAAGTATATTTTTGCAAGAAAAAAACTCCTCCAGAATTTCACTTAGGCAAAACATTCATTTGAACCTATAACCTATAAAATAAATGAAATAAATCAGTATAATTGCATGCATTCCTTTTTTGTTGTCTTGGAAATTTCAAACAGTTCACTGAAATCCTTAGATTGCAAATACTTCTTGGAATCCAATCCCATATAGAGTATTTTCAAAATTTAATTAATTTGTGTAGTTCCACAGATCTCTTCTAAAAATCTATAGAGAAATGTTAAGCCAATGGCTTAACAAGTATTTCGAGTATTCATGCTGAAACTATTTATAAAATTGGAATATCTCAGATTTTAGAAAATTAAATGGAGTTGTTGCTTCTTTATTTTCAGAATTGAAACCTTAGAGTACATTAGAAAGCTTTAATGAGTTTTTGAGGTACATCTAATCTTTTAAATGATATTTTAAAAATTAAATGTGTGCGTTATTGCCATTTTTCTCAATTGGCATAAAGAGTGATATGAAAACTTTGATTTAATTACATAAAAAAATCAACGAGATTAAATTTTCAACACTTATTTCCCCAAAAATTGAAAATTCAAATATGAATACATTTTAAAATTTCTTAGAATAGGTTATTCATAGGGAACTTAAATATGAGGTTTGTTAGGTAAAATTCACCGTTTTTGGCATTTTAATCAGTTATACCTGATTATTCCAGAAATTAAAATTCATTTACATTTTAACGTGTGAACACATATAATTCAATCGAAAGTTCAATACAAATTAATTGAAATTAATACTTTCTAGAATTATGAACACAGTTACTATAATCAATTAAACACAATTACTATAATTAATTAAACACAATTGCTATAATCAATTAAATACAATTACTATAATCAATTAAACACAATTGCTATTATCAATTAAACACTAATTAAATACAATTACTATAAACAATTAAACACAATTACTTTACTTAATTAAATGCAATTACTATAATTATGAAAGTTCGATAATTACAGTTTGAAGCTTTATTCATTAAACATTTTAATGAAAATTCAGGTCGTTTTGGGCAATCGGTTACAGAAACTCTAAGGTCGAAGAAATTGAATTTGTTGTAAAAATGAATATGATTAATTTTATCAGACTTACCTGGAATTTGTTGAATTAGATTTACTTTTAAATTGCATCTTGACGACAAAGGCAGATGTTATACCTTTAAATTCCCTTACGAATTGAATTTTCTCTTAAATTTCAGCTAGTAGTAAATTCTGGGAAAGAATGTGTAAAAAAAGAATTAAAAAACTATGAACAGTGTGGCAATAGGAATGAAATGCTTTGCCAGCATGATGTCTAATTTAGGTGACATTATTTCATTCTTCGCTGCATTAACGTAATTCGATTTTTTTTCCAATTTAGTAATGAATAAAAACTATTCTTAGAATAGAATTGTTTTTTAGAAGATAATTTTTAGAACAGAAGTATGGAATTTGAAAACACACAAGTACTAGAATAAATTTCTGTGCTGAAGAAATAAAAAAAATCAAATCAGAAAATTTGTCAAAACTTATTTTTCTATATATATTTTTGTGTTTTAATATTGTTAGATGTAAATTTACAGTACAAATTTCAATTTTAAATTTTAAAATTTGCCCATTGAAAGGTCAATATGCTGAAGATATTTATCATGATCTTGAGAAAGGAAAGCAATCATAAGAATATCGCAGTTCTACAGTGTAAAAAATTGACTGGAAGCTAAAAAACTAGCACAAATTGGAGCACAGTTAAAATTTTAATATTTCATTTGCTGCTGAGAAACTAATGGCTTAGAAATTTAAATACTTTAGGATAGGTTCTGCAACTTCGGTTTGCCCTAGTTGGTTCAAAATGCAGAAATGAAAGGATATCAGGTTAAATTACGACAGTGGGTTAATATAAAAGTTTAAAAAATTCTTACATCTTGATACCCAAATGGAGGAAAGAGCAGAGACTTGTTCTCTAAATAACAGGTGTCTAGCTTATTTAGAAATGAATTACCTTTTTCTTCATAATACATTTTGCTAGAACAATGCTGGAATTATCCAATAAGAAGATGATTAAATCATAGATTAATTCAGCAAAGTTGACGTCACATTTATAAATAGTTGATGATAATGCAATTTGACTTTGAATTACATGTTACAAATGTATATTGACCTGGAAAGGTTTTCATGGGCTCCGGTAATAAATCACCAAAATATGCTAACCATCGTAAACCATATTAGTATCTGAATATCAACAAGTAAACACAAATATGCAAATATCTTAGAAAAGGCTTGGCATTTTAATCATGATGAAGCTTAGCTATTTTTGATTCATCTGAAAATCCCCAAATTAAAATGATATAATCTTATCATACTTCTATAATATTGTTCCCATTTAATTGCCCCAACGCCTAGGGTATTGAAAAAGTATCAAGCAAGAATTCGAAGTAGACTGTAGAGTCAGCAGTCCTTATGTTCAGAATGTTAAGATCCTCTATAAGATTAAATTGTTTTTTTTTGAAAATTTGCTTTAACTATTATCATGTGAGAACATAATGTTGTTTTGGTTAGGGGTCTCTGAAGGAAATGTGGTCTCTGAAATTTGAAAGCAAGAAATATTCGTTTTGACTTTGGTAGATAGCGAGTCACCTGACCCATGACATTTGAAGTTTGTTTTGCCAGTATTTTTAAAGATATTAATTTAAATTTATTATCAATTGTTTTTTGTGTGTTGTTTATATTAAATAACATCATCTTCTAGTTTCTTTACGATTTTTTAATCATTAATCACGCTCTCAAAAGATTGCCATTTTTTAAATTCTCTTTCAGTTTTAGCTATCTCAATTTTTTAAAAAGCGACTTATATTTTTTCTTTAATAGTATTATAAGAGCTTCTTATTAATTGCATTTCTTAAAATGCTGTAAATATTTGAACATAATTTTAATATCTATCTGCATTACGTTCACTGGATTTTACCACATATACAATAGCTTCCAGTAATAGTGAACTTTCCGCCAATTTTTTTTTTTGTTTTGTTTCATCTCAAAATTGGTCGATTTCCAAAACTTTGTTTGAGAGCCGGAAAAAGTGAAAATGAAAGTCAAAAAAAATTATCATTAGAGAGAGAGATGTCTTCTACTTTTTTCAAACCAGTTTATATTGATTAATTACTTAAATTATAAAGTCATAATAATTATTTAAAAATAATAATGTTCTCACATGATCACTTGAAATTTGCAACTGTATATTTAATTTTTCTTTTTCTTTTGAAATTTTCCTTATTTGTAATCAAATAGAATTTTTTTCTTTAATTTAGTTTTAAGTTTTTTTTCACATTATATATTTTTCTTACATTAAAAAAATTTAATTCTAAATTTTTTCAATGATTTATTCCTGTTTAATCCCTAATTTTTTTTATAAATTCAATTAAACTTAATTGATAAAAAAAGACATGGAACTCAAAACATAAATATTTTTTGCAAATTACATAATCATTTTTTATTGTGAAATATTTATTTAGAAATTCATGACTCTAAATCAAAGAATCAAAAATAATTTAAAAGTAAAAAAACTAATTTTGTTTACCAAGCTGGAAAATTATATAAGGATGAATTTTCGAAAGAAGATAAAAAAAATTTTTCATGGTGGAGAACTAATTTTTTTTAATGAACCTAATTTTAGATCAGAAAAATTTCAGTTTATGATACTTTTCAAACCTGTAATTTTACAATAGATTTTAAATTCAAAATTATTCATTATTCATTTCTAAAATCTTGTTTCATTTTTATAAGATAATTCCTCTAAGGAAGATAAAGAACTTATTTTCCCTAGAGAAATAATATCTAAAGGTACTAAAGTGAAGAACTTCTATTTTGAGATTAAATATGAAATTCAATACAGATGTATTTAAAATTATTCTTATTATTCTGAAAAAAAATGATGATTTTTTTTATTTTTATGTGTCATTTATGAAATTCTAGGTAATATTTTTTCATGTCTTGACAAGTAATCCTTTACTACATGAATAAACAAAATAATAAACAATTTTCTTTTATTCGGTGTAATAAACTCCGCATTAAATACGTTCAGATCTACTTGAAAGATAAAAGATTTAAAAAAAACATATTAACAATTTTATTTTTAAGGTAAATAAATCCATACGTAAAGATTTAAGAAATTCTTTCTTTCCTTTTGAGAACATTATATAAAATTGCGCAAGTATTATGTGATAAAAATGAATTTAAAAAATATTTACAAGAAAAAAACCTTATTGTTTGTTAAAAATCTCAAACTATAAGACTAATTCTTGTTTTATTATAATTTTTTTTAATTTAGACTGAGACAAATTATAGCGAAGAAAAATTGTTATATTTAATCTATTAGCCCGATATTGGTACGCTCTGGCATGGAAAACATTATCACTAACCATTCCTACTTTTTATCTACAAATGAATCAACAAATTTTCACCTTTTTCACAAAATATTTGCATCATCACAAAATTGGCATTTATCACAAAATATTATCTTAGAGTAAACAAATGCGAGAAAGCAAATTTTTCAATTCAGGTACATACTTCGATATATGTTATATTTTATTAGAAATTCCGTATAAAATATACAAGTTCTGCTCAATCAATTGAGAATGTTTCCTTTTCACTGTGCATATTTTAAGGCATAAGTTATATTGGGAAATGTTTGTACACATTACAAAATTTGATGTTTAAATTAACCATGAAATAAAAATAATATAAAAATTAGTATTTGTGTTATAAGGTTATAACCAAATATAAGAACATAAAAGAAGAAAATACGATAAATACAGATTACATATTTTTGTTGCAGTATTTCAATGGCTGAGGCTTTTTCCTTCACTAATTGTAAAGGTATAACATCTTTCATTTTTGAAGATTGCGTTTAAAATGCAATTTATTATGTGGATAGGCTACAGTGGTGTAAATCATACCAGACTTTCTAATCCACCTCGAAGGCAGACGTATTTAAGCCACTAGGACAGAATAACTGGACCATTGCTGCAACAACACTTGTGAAAACTGCGATTGAGAATTATGGGCCATCACCGGCCACGGTATAACCCTTCCCGTAGGAAGTACGTTCCGTAAACGACAGAAGGAGTCACCCCACCTATTAGTGTACACACCAGGTTAGCGATATCAAATCACCCAGCCGGAAACATCTCATCTTCAATTTCCCCCGTCTTCAGTTCCTACAGTAGTGCAAATCATTTTTTCCAAAACAGAAAAGAAACACCAAAAATATGTATGTAATCTATTAATCAAAATGCGCGTAACTGGCACTGAATCTTAAAAAAATTGTAAAAAAAATTCTTTTAAAATTCAAGAAAAGAGATATATGAAAATAGAACTTAGATGACTATAACATGAGCAAAGAAAAAAGTTTGTTATTATATCTCAGCTAATCGATAGAGGACCCAACAGAATATGTAACAGAAGAAACGTTACTATTTTTTTCTGCATAAAAAATACTGAATTATGACATGATATGCTACCATGCTTAATCCATGAACAGCAGAATAAGATAGCTGATCATTATGTTTGGAGAAAATTCTTCAAGTTGATCTATAATCCCTAGAAATATCGGCTGAGGTAGTGAAGAAGAAGGAAACGATAGGACTTAAGTAAATGAATGACAGAATGATAGAATCTTAGTCCCAGCAATGAATTATGATTTTCCTTTTCCCTTTGAAAATGTTTTATATATGAAGAAATGCCCCCTATGAATCCTGATTAACTGATACTTTACAAACTATGATTTTAGATACATGAGAAAATAGTTAATATATATTAAATCATTGATTTTTATGCAGAAGTTAAGCTACTTATTTTAATAAAAATGAGTAATGTTTTGGGATTCTGAATTTGTTATTATATCCGTTGATACATATAAATATAAGAGTAAATCACTTTATTTTAGAAATTAAATTGTAAACATTATAATAATTAATTTTTTTCATGTCTAACTTTTTTCTGAATATGAGCATGTTTGCCTTGCCTAAAATAATATCAATTTAGTTGTTCATAAATTAGATTCAATACTTTCTATATTATGTTATTGTTTAGGTCATAAGGAAGTTATTCCACGGTAATTTTAATGCGAGCGTTATCATAATCTGAACATTTATTTGTAGAATTTGAACATTTAATAATTTTAATATGAGTTTTATACATAATCTGAGCCTTCATATGTATAATTTAAACATTTAATAAATGCAATAATTTTTTTTAAAAAAAATGTTTTTTAATTTAAAAACTACTAGTTTAACTGATTTTTGACTTTAGATTATTATGAATAAAATTACATAAAATTATTCGGCCTGATACAAGACACTCCTACAGTATTTAATGTGCATACTAACATAAAAATGGAGAAAACTCGGCATAAACTTACTTTCAATGATCCTGAACAAAGTAACATTGTAAGATGAAATGCAGTGCCACCTTGTGGAAAAGATTAGAACTAGCTTTCCTATCTTGAAAATAATTCAGAATCAAAAAAAGTTAATAACAAAATTTTAAAGTTTATTTATTTTATTATTAAGCTTATGTGTTTCTTTACAAAATTACAAAGCTTTTTTTGTTTTTTTATTATTTGTTTTATTATTATTTATCATTTTATTTTTTTTACTTATTGTTACTTATTTGTTTTATTATTATTTATTAAAGCTTTATTTGTTTGTATTATTTATTACAAAGCTTTTTTGTTTTATAATATCGAGAACAAAACATCTAAAGGGCTTTATCGTGATTTCATAAACACTTGACGGAACAATTTGCCACCACAGGAATAAAAAATAATTTTTTGAACAATAAACGTTGACTCGATGTTGTGGATCATTCCAAAAGTCGAACATAAAAGCATCTGTTGTCAGTTTTCTTGTTTTATATCCAACTCTTTTCGGGAGTAAAAATCGAGATAAAAAAGAAGGAATTTTACAAACTTTGATCTTAGCATTATTGCCCTTACGGGATCTTTTCATACAAGATCGAGAACGCTTTGACCTTTAACTTTTTCTCTATATATATTGTGCTGCTTTTGAGATTGAAACTCTAATTATGTTATCTACAGCCAGATGGCGCTTATAAGCTAACATTTTCAAGCGCATTTTCAATATTAAATTCAAAATTTGTGGCAACAGTTTTCGTAATGCCCAGGTTCTTATAAGATGGAAGAGCTTTAATGACTTCCCGTTATAGTTGGTTGTTAACGATACAATGTGTGATTCACAATCCTAAATAGAAATTTTTTTCTATAAATGAACATTTTATTATTAAAATTAACTAACAAATAAAAAGAAAAACATTAAAAATATTCTGTCTATATCCGTATATATAGCTATTAGGGAAAGCATTACGTCTTCTGAAACGTATTTCATATAAGTGAAACCTACATACATTGCCTCAGGTTAAAAATTTCAAACTAAATATCTGGTTTCTATTTGTTATATTAATTTTTCCCACAATTCTACGTAAACAAATATTTGTAAAAGGCTTTGATAATAAGAGAAAAGCAAATATTGAACGATAAGAGAAAAGCGATGATTTAACAATAAGAGAAAAGCAACGATTGAACAATAAAAGAAAAGCTTTATTTTAGGTAGAAACATAACAAATATAATATTTTAATCCCATAACATCTTGCTCAAAAATGTAAAAAATGTAATTTCTTGTTTCATAAACTCCCTGAGGAATCGCAAGCCAAATAAAGAAATAGAAATAAATTTTTCTTAGAAACATTTATAATCAAATTTTACTTTGTCAATAAAGAAAGTTGAGAATGGGAAAATTGAATTCCAGAACAACAAAATAACTTTTAGAGTGAAAGTAACGAACAGGAACAAAATACTGCAACTTTTTTTAAAATAAAGAAACGCTTTGGATGCTTGTAATAATTTGTCTTAGTATTACAGATTAAAAAGAGAAAGGAAGAGTGAGGGAAAGTGAAAGGGAATAGTAATGATTTAAATACACCCCTTACATTCTTCAAAGATGCTCAGATAAAATAAATTTTAATTTTCAAAAAAATTTCCTTCAACAACAGTCGAGGATTAAATAAAATCTCCAACCAATCTGAAAGAAAACAACTCTTCTTCCAACAAGTGAATTGATTTGTTTCTTGAAAAATATTGATTATTATTTAAGGGTTAGAGCACGTATATATATATATATATATATATATATATATATATATATATATAAAATTTTTTATATTATTTCCCTATAAACAACATATCTATCTTTGAAATTATTTCCCTATAAACAACATATATATTATATTAATAATTATTTCCTATATAAATACGATTTTATGCCTGATATAATATAATTTAATGATATTCACTTCTGCAACGACTAATCTACTGAAAACTATAATCAGCCTGTTTTATCATTCTGCCCAGTAGGTTATTTCCAATAAATAAAATCCACATCCCAAATATAAGACATATTTGCTTGTTTCCATTTCTCTGGCTATAATGATTGTATGGGTTCGAATTACCTCCACTACCACAAATGACGAAAAATAGCTCCTACAAAACGTGTTCTATATGGGATGTTGATAGCCTGTGGATTTAATGATATTACTATTTTTAATGCCGGATTTCTGGCACAGAGGTAGCGCATCTTCCTCATGTTCTGGGAGTCCCGAGTTCGAGCTTCGGTTGGGGCATGGTTTTCTTCTGTGTGCTATCTGTGAGATGTGTGACTGTGCCCCCCTGTAAAAAGAGGTCTTTGCAAGTAAATGTGATGAGTGTGTAGCTAAGTCGTACTCTTGACCCTAGTTGGCGATACTTCAAAAATAAGAGATGCTCCTTTCGGCTTTATTGCCACTTTATCAGCGGGATGCTTGTCCATAGGCAAGTGCCATAAGTAACAACAACATAATTTTTAAATAAAATTGAGTTATTTTCTCAATGCTATCGATACTATTTTATTTAGATCATTCAGTATTTGTCAACGATGCTTAGTGCTTGATTAAACCGTATTTCAAAGGAGTTTAAAATGTTGTTATAATAGTTTAATTTTAATTTTTAGATGATTGAATTGTTTAATTTTAAGTAAATATAACAAAACCAAAAATCTGATTAAGGCTTAGGAGACAAACGTTATCTTATGTAACATATACATATATATCATTTCAAAAATAACCAAATAGAAAAAAAAACGAGAAAGCATTAATTATGAGTATAAAATGTTAGTCAAAAAATTAACGATAAAGTAGCTACAAATCGATATCTAACGCAGTATTGGACGTCATATTTAGTTATTTAATCATACGAATGTTTAGGATATTTAGTTCTCAATATTGTTTAATTAGTTCTTTAATGTGTAGGATATTTAGTTATTTAATCCTTTTAGATGTATATTAATAAAAATTACATCATTTATGACAATATAACTATTTTAAATTCGATTATACAACATATATAGTAAACGCCTATCGATATTTTAATTAAAATAATAAATGTATAAATCCTTTTTTGTATTAAGTAAATCCCATAGAATT
>JAOUZG010048486.1:1181092-1232622 GCA_026289955.1 Argiope argentata
ATATATATATAAAAACCTGCATTTTTCTTTTCTCATTAAAAAATATTTTTCCGAATCTCTCTTAGTGCAAAAAAAGTTATAAGTACTAACCTTTTAAATTTTGGTAAAATGTTTTATGTTTATGTACGTCAGGTGATTGTATTTCCACGAGTGCGTAAAGTAAAATAAAGAATAGCGGGTACGCTATAATCCTAAAAATATTTGTAACAAAATCCATTTGAACCTAATGGAAGGAGTTTCGAAAATATATACTTATGGGCATAAATTCCTAGAAATATATATGTTTTCCAATAGAATTTCTTGGAACCTTTTATATCTGTAGATAAGACATGAAATTTAACAAATCACTTTCATCTTTTATAATGATCCACAAGCACACGAATTTGTCTCTATCTCCAGAAATTACTTTGGATTACTTGTAAAGGAATTCAAAAGTTGTTTTAAAATTTAAACATATACTTAGAAAACGAAACAATTTTACCTATGGGAAATTTCTAAAAGATTTCTAAGAATTGTTTAATAGAGAGGTTGGAAAGTAAATAAAAAAGGTAAGTATTGAGAATTGCAGTTTTGTTTCAAATGAGCACTTAGAAATCTACCCTCATCTTGAAAACACTTTATATAAATGATCATAGGGTTATAAAGTGTTGCAATGTTTAGTTTTCTGTGTAGAATTATATCTTATTATAAGCAACATATCGTACATTAAATCTATAAAAGCTGGCTAAGCTAAAAGTTATATTTTTTCATATGCAAATTTATAACGAGAATATGTTAAAATCCTGAAGAATTTTACCTTGATGGGTCATCTCCTTTAAAAGAATAATGTATTAAAAACAATTTTCAACTGTGTCTGTATGAAAATACGACAGCTAAAAGAAGAAATAAGCTATATTTACGAAATTTGATAACATTTTAAAATTCAAAATTGATATGTATAAAAGATTCTCGAAATTCGTCAAAAAGATATCAATGTACCTCTGTGTGTTTAAATTCAAAATCTAAAAGGTGTAATAAGTTAGAAACATGAAATATATTCCCTGGTCTTATATTAAAATTACATATCTCAAGCCGGCTTTCTGGCTCAGAGGTAGCGCGTCTTCCTCGTGTTCCGGGAGTCCTGGTTCGAGTCCCGGTTCGGGCATGGTTGTTCTTCTGTGAGATGTGTGAATGTGTCCCCCCGTAAAAAGGGGCTGTGCAAGCGAATGTGGAGAGTGTGCAGCTAAGTCGTACTCTTTGCCCTAGTTGGCGATACTTCAAAAACAAGAGATTCTTCTTTCGGCTTAAATGTTACTGCTGTATCAGCAGGGGGCTTATCCAGAGACAAGTGCCATTAGTAACAACAACAACAACATATTTCTATCAAAGTTTGAAACAATTTCATTAAATATTACATTTTATGTCTATTATGTAAGTATAAATACGATTTAAAAACACTTATAAACGCCATAAGATAAATAAATGAAATTTTTTATTGTTCTAGAATTTAAAATAAAAATCAGAAACGGTTATTAAATCTGTATCAAATTGTGGATCACTCGATCATAGATAAAATATTTTAACCCCAATCTTGAAGTTTTTAATTGTTTTCTGATAAGGCAAATGTAAACTGAAAATAAGCAATAATATGGCCTTATTTCATAAACATTTTAGTTTATTTATAACATTTAAGGAAAAGAACTGCCTTTTTACTTTTTTTCAGAGCTTAAAAATTTACATCTTTTTCAAAGATTATTCCCTATTAAATTATAGTTTCTAATTTCATCGAAATTTTAATAATTTTCAAATAATATAACATTTCTATTTCATAAATATTCTTTGCAATTGTAAAAATTACAAGCATTAATTCAGAAGTATGTATCTTTTCAAACATTTTTGAACAGAAAAAGAAGAATACTGTTTCGAATTTCTGTAAAGTAATTAAAAAATGATTTGCAAACTAATATTACTTTACCGTAAAATTTGAATTATTTAGACTATCAGATCATATTCTTATAAAAATATAAATATATATATTTCAGCTTTTATAAAATAGAAAAAATAATAATAGGAAATAAATGATATTTTTGAAGAAATATAGCTGTAAAAAACTATGAAAAGACATCGTGAACCCAATAAGTTTAAAGAATATTTTGGAAAATCAATTCAAAAGAACAGAAATCTCAAATTAATAAATTTAAAGAAATGAAGTTTATTTCTTCAGACTACATTTTCAATCAATCAATCTTAAAGAATAAAAACGAAAAATTATAATTAAAATGCCAGAATAACGAATAACTCTAAACAGATTTCTGGCCTTAAAAGTATTAATTCAAAATTGATTTATTTCTGGAAGATTTTATTTGTCCTTCTTTATCAGCAGGAAGTGAGTAATGAAATATTCCTTTCTTAAGGATATGATTTAATAAATCATTTTGAAAATGTCCTTTAATGCAAAATTTCAATCAACTGTATGAAATCGGATCTCAATTCTAAAAATGCATAGAATCATAAAACTTTTCTAGGACAGTCTTTTCTGATATTCATTTTTGAAGTTATATATAAATACTGTCGTATTTAAATACAATTTAAAATGTAGAAGTGTAAGTATTGCATGGAAGATGAAAGAGATGTTTCATCATTATTCATCAATTTTGATGAATCAATTGATTATTATTTGACGTATGACAACATTTCTTATTTGACAAAAATGTTTGAACTGATTTTGCCGGGAAGGAAAATATTTATTGAAATTTATTAATCATGGCCTTCTCAGTATTCCATTTAAAAATATTTGTCGTGTTTAAATTTTAAATTAATTTTATATAATTAATCAATGGGAACCAATGGTCTATAAAGATGTTAAAGTTGGTATATTTCTAAGATTTTGTCGAATGTCTAACTCATTTGAGTCATCACGCATTTATTATTAATTTGTATCATGTTCTGAAACATAATAACTGCGTAATTTTGTAATAGATTTTCCATTCGCTTTTGGATTCATAACAATTCGGAAATTCTGTGCATGTGTGTGTTCCTGATGACAATATGTTATTGTTCAGAATTTATTTATCGGATAAACGAAGAATAATTTTAATTTCATATCAAAAATCTAATTTTGCTGCGAATCTAAAAGAAATTGAATAGAAGGTTTCTCAAACATTTTTAACAGTGGATTATGAAATGCATCAGTATTTTAAAAGTAAACAAATAAATAAATTCAATTTTAATTTTTCGAATACACCAAAAAGTAAAAAACAATTGCTTAAAACAAATCCACCCTCTTTTAATAAACATTTGAAATAACTTCCCTAAAGCTTCTAAGAGTTATTATCGAAATCTACTTGAACAATTCTGATGAAAATTAGTAAGCCTACATCTTAAGATTAAACAAAAAATACATTTAAATTCCCATTATGTACAGGTGTATGTATCATTTGATGAACAACCTGTACATTACTAGACAACCGTTTAAGAAAACAATTTGAAAAAAGATTAAAATGAAATCTACTTTGCATATTTCAATGTATCATGTCAGAACATCATTTCTTGAACGGCCAAGCACCGCGTGATCGTGCAAGTTAAATTAAATTTTTATTCATTTTAATTGTTTCATTGAATGAGTCACTTTGGTATTGCAAACGATCGAAAAATCTCTGTCTCACATTCATTGTTTAAAAAATATATAACATTTCCTATTTATTTCATTTCATATAACCACGTGCTCAAAATGACATTTTTCTAGGTTTTATTGGCTGTAGTCATTAACTTATTTTTTTAATCAGAGCATTTGTAAATACAGTGTCGAGACGTTATTAAAAGCACATTTTTTGAGATGCTCGTGCAGATAATAAAATTTTTATTTTTCGCCTACGCATTTTTGTTGACGCCACAAGCTTCATTCCCAAAAAATAACAACATATTCTGACATAGCAATAGCAATTTACAATTTAGGAAAGATACAAAATACATTATGCTATATAATCAAGTTAAAAAAATTATTCCACTTTTAATTTGTTTGATTTTATTAAAATCTTAACAATATTACATCAAATTAAAATATATCAATAAATATCATTTTATTTTTATCTATATAATATTACTCTTAGGTAACAACATGTTATGACACAAAAAGGTATAAGAACTATATTAAGGTATAAAATGTAAGAGAAAAAAATAAAATGGGAATCATTTGGAACTCCGTCTTTCTACGATGGCTGCGAGTTCTAACTTAATGACTATCATCCTTCTTCTTTGATAAATTTCCCTAGTTCTGTACGTCCCAGAATTGCGAAAAGCCACAAATTAATTTTCTAGGAATTAAACGAACCGAAACGATTCTTTCAATGTTCGAAGTTCCAACTCACATTGGAGGAATTATATATTCAATTATATTCGTGTGTCAAAGAAACGAGTACGTAAGATTTATCAGTAAGGATAACTTTTTTGATTGAAAAATGGGTGATTATATAATGAAATTATAAATTTTGTCGCTTAATTCAATTTTGTCAATTTAATGTCGTCTAGCACAGACCCAGACATACTAATTTTTCGGTAGATTCTTTGGAATAAGGAATTGAATTTATTAGTTTCTTTTCTTTGAACTAATTCTGTTAATGTCATTGAGCTGTATTTATTACCTCTAGAGAAAACCACAGAATTTTTTAATCACATTTTTATCTTTTTCTGTTAGTACTTCTTATAATATATTCGTTATAAGACTTGCACTAAACAAAACATAAATTTTTTCCCTTGAGGAATCATTATTTAAAAATTAACTTTTATTGAATTTACTATGCCCTGATGCATGAAGAAATTAGTAAAAATATACTAAAGTTTCCAGTGTTAAAAGGAGATTTCTCTATACTAATCAAATGATTTATCTATACCAATCAAAATAGTTGAAAAAAGGTGGCAATTATTTCAATAAAAATTATTAATCATAGCAATTAGTGATAGTTATGAGATAAACGATATTATCACATCGATTTATATCATTAAGTGCTCCTTGAAATGAATGTCTTTTTTTTAAATTTGATTCTTGACTTGCTTTCTTACTTCCACTTCTTATAAGGTTACATATAACGTTTCAGAAACAAACACAGACAGTTAAGATTCCCTCTTCTTATAAGGTCGCATATAACGTTTCAGAAACAGACACAGACAGTTAAGACTTCCACTTCTTATAAGATTACGTATAACGTTTCAGAAACAAATACAGGCAGTTAAGACTTCCACTTCTTATAAGGTTACATATAACGTTTCAGAAACAAACACAGGCAGTTAAGACTTACACTTTTTATAAGGTTACATATAACGTTTCAGAAACAAACACAGGCAGTTAAGACTTCCACTTCTTATAAGGTTACATATACCGTTTCAGAAACAAACACAGGCAGTTAAGACTTCCACTTCCTATAAGGTTACATATAACGTTTCAGAAACAAACACAGACAGTTAAGACTTCCACTTCCTATAAGATTACATATAACGTTTCAGAAACAAACACAGCAGTTAAGACTTCCACTTCTTATAAGGTTACATATAACGTTTCAGAAACAAACACAGGCAGTTAAGACTTCCACTTCTTATAAGGTTACATATAACGTTTCAGAAACAAACACAGACAGTTATGTGAATTCCAAAATTGTTAACAGTTTGCCTTTGAGATTTGTAGATAAGAATATCAACGCCTATTAAGAGACTGAGAATATTTATAAAATGCATCTTTTATTCAGCCTAAACAACCTAAAGTGACCATGGTTTCACTTAACTCGAATGTGGACGGCTTAATAATGTTGGAAAACTTTGTTCGAAGATCTCAGAATAGAATTCTGAAATAGTCTGTTGTTGAATCACGGGAGACATGTATTTGTTTGAAATGATCGATCTAAACTTTCAGTGATCCATCATTTAGTTTTCACATTTTGAAAATATAAGAGTACTTCTAGCGAACATTTGTAATTTCAAAAAACAGTTATATTTGTTCATAAATATATAATATAATTTTGTCTTAACAATGTTTATTTGAATAATTGACTCGGTATACGCTCGAACTTATTGACTTCAAAGAAATAAAATTTACCAAATTTTCATGAGAAGTTTTATATAGTTTAGAGTTTAATAACAGGAAGTATAGCTTTTTCCTTGTAAAAGTAACCTTTCTTTTACCCCGATAGTTTAAATTAAATATCATGGAAACATAAAATTCCTTTGATATTTAATTGTATTGTTCAACAATCTTTTGAAACGATATATTTACATTGACGAGCCCCAAAAAACGGTTACACTTGTTTAATATCGCGTAAGGCCAATGGGTGCTCGTATGAGTGACGCAACACGAAATGGCATGGACTGAACTAAAGTCTGAAGTAGTGATTTAAGTAACTGGTTCCATAAATCCAGCAGGGATGTCCATAAACCCGTAAGTTTACGAGATGGTGGAGATCTTCTTTGAACAACACGTTGCAAAAAATCTCATATATGCTCAATAATGTTCCTGTCTGGGAATTCAGGTGGTTAGTGGAAGTGTTTAAAATCAGAAGAGTGTTCCTGGAGCCCATCTGTAGCACTTCTGTAAGTTTGGAGGGGGTGTCGCATTGACTGGTAGGAATTCCCCTAGTCCGTCAGGATGCACACAGGACCTGAATGCAAGTAGAGGATCAGAAAGGATGTTAAAGTACCGCTGACTATCATGGTCGAGTCGACACACATCAACGAATCCCATTTCATACTAACTTCACTCCTCCTTTACCCTCACAGAGCCTCCAATAGCTTGAACAGTTTCTTATAGGCATGAGAGATCTGTCTTTTCACTACATTTTCTCCACACCCGTACAGCCATCCAACCGATACACTTGGAAACGTGAATCCTCAGATCAAGTAATGTTTTTCCAATCATTAAGAGCCCAGTGGCAGTGTTGGCAAGGTGAAGAACTTTGTGTAGCTAAGTCACCAATGGTACACTAGTTGGCTTACAGCTGCAAAAGTCCATATCAATTAGGTTACGTCGCATAGAGCGTACACTATGTTGATAGGCCTGCCTTCAAATCTGCAGACATTCAAGGGAATTTTGTTCAAGAGAACAATTATTTTCAGTCTTCAATGTTCCAGTTCTATCAAAACCTTTTTCACGCCGCACCGCTGTCAGAGATTTGAACGTTTACCGGAAACCTGGTATTCGAGGTAGGCCCTAAGAAAAGTCGAAGGTGAAAATCCAAATTCCATCTCTACTTTGGGAATGCTGTGCTCCCTCTTTCGTGAGCCGTCGATTAGTCACCATTAAAAATCGCTTAAATCTTGATAACCTCATGACATCAAGAATCGATGTAATAGTCTCCTCAGACATCTGTTGTCTTGTATATGCAATATCGACTGCATCGCGTTACGTTGAATGATTGAACATCTCTACTATTGACATCTGCTATACTAGTTTTTCTGGTTCTTCAGTG
Source organism: Argiope argentata (assembly GCA_026289955.1). NCBI lineage: Eukaryota > Metazoa > Arthropoda > Arachnida > Araneae > Araneidae > Argiope > Argiope argentata. The sequence continues at coordinate 1,188,523 of JAOUZG010048486.1, forward strand.
TATATTAAATTGTTATTTCAAAGAAATTTTTTCTAGAAAATGAGATACTTTAAAATTGGCAGAATACTCAATCGTAGGAAGGTTAATTTAATAGCATTATTTATTTTAATGTCATTATTCATTAAAATGGAAGCTAATGCTATTTGATGACACGTGTCTAAAGAATTTGATGGCTCTTGTCCAGTATTCTATTAATTGAGAAATGCAGTGTATTTCAGGATGCCATAGCATTTGCTTAATACATCAAACTCAGTTTTTTATTGTACATTGGTACTCTGATAAATTTCCACAAAATCATTCACTGAAAATCTTATCGACATTCGATACAAGAAAAAAATAATAGGAATTTTTTAAAAATCGATAATTCGATCTCGACAGCCGGGACTTAATAATTGTTTTTAGGATTCTGATTTAATTTCTTTAAAGTTCTTGAAATCATTATTGGGAATATTGTAATATTTTAATATTTTTACTTTATTAAAATGCCTTGATTAAATATAATGGGCAATTTCACAGTTTTCGAATAACATCAAACCTATGTGAAAAATAATTTATTCATTAAAATTTTCTCATTCGAAATTGCTAATACTAATCAATAATCAATATTTCTTGTAAAATATTAACGTAGCAGTAACTTTAAAAGTTTTTATAGACCCTCAAATGATTGAATTTATTTCATATAAGTCAATATCTAGCTACCTTTCCTTTGTATTAATTTCTTCTTATTCGAGGCAATAATTGTATTTATGCTCATTATCAAAGCAATAATATTTATACCCATATTAGTAGTTATGCTTATTATCAAAGCAATGATTACCATTCTCAAGTTTATATTTACTTTGTGTTATTATATTTCAAGTAGGTATTTGATATATTAAATATCAAGTATTCAAATATTGATAAATATTTGTTTACTTGATGCAAACATTTATCAGGTTTCTATTTACCAAGTTTGTATTTTAATCACTATTAAAGAGATTATTGTGTTTGCTCTTATTTTTGTATTTAAGTTCATTATAAAAGCAATAATATTATTTATGCAGATGTTTGTATTTATTCTCTTTATCAAAACAAGGATTGTATTCCCACTAATGTTTGTATTTATTTGCATTATCAAAGCAACAATTGTATTTGTCTTCATGTTTATGTTTATGCTCATTATGAAAGCAGGAATTGTACTTATGCTTGTATTTATATTCCTAATCATTGATTATATATTATATTTATATTTTTATTTATTTTCATTATCAAATCAAAAACTATATTTATGGTACTGTTTGCATTTATTTTCACTATTCAAGCAATAATTTAATATTGGTTTGAGACTTTAGACAAAAAATATCTTTCTTCTTTGACATTCTTTAAAAGCCTGCTGAAGAAAATTAATCAAAATACAGAATCTCTCCAAAAATGCTGTAACACTATAACAATGAAATTACATTTAGCAACAGAATAACAATGGGAATGGGAAAACTCTGATAGTATTCGGGTCTGTCAGTGACGAAACAAATGCGAATGCAATTGTTGCTGTCATCTCATTCCCATTCTTTTCTTACGTAATTCATTGTTTCCTTTCCTACTGAAAGCACTTTCTTAATTTGCTTCTGATCCACCTGCTACATTGTTTTTGGCTTGTTGAAACATTGTCGCTACGGCTTCTGTAAATACAAAAAAGGGGCATACTTGGGTTTCTTCACCTGGAAGTTTTATTACCTTTATTGAGTTAGAAAAGACGGAATGGAATGCTAGACACGTAATGCTTATCAAAGAAAAAGTCAAATTATGTAAAAATAGACTGATTTAGTTTCGATTAGCCATTACCAAATGGCACAATGCAGATTCCTTTAGTCTGGTATACGAAATTCTTGTGACATTAAACAAGAAATATACGACATGTAATTGGGAAATATTTGATATTCTTAGGGATTAACTTACCATTTAGAAATAATTCAATGACCATTTATAGTAGCCAAATACTATTAATGATACAACAGAATGTTATGCTCTTGTTATCATTATTCAATGTAAGTCGTTTTATATACAATTACCAAATATTAGCTCTACGCATAGGAATGTAAGGAAGTGTTTGTTAAAGCGATTTTTTTAAGTGAAAGCTAGTGTGCCCTCCGAGTTTGTCGCCAATATGGCAACCCAATGGAACGCTTTTCTAGCAACCCTAATGCTGTTTTGTTTACTACTTTTATCAATAGTTGAATTGAACATGAATTACGACTATTTTAAGAAAAATATTAAACTAAAAATAATAAAAAAATATCGATGAAAGATTTTAATTTTGTTCTTTATTATAATTAAAACCTTTTTTTTTACAACTATTAAGACACTGCAATTTTATTTTTAATGTGAACACAAATTAACGAACTTTATTATTTAGCAATTTTTAATTGTCAATATGCGGTTTAAAAATCGTCTGAATTCGTCTTTTACGAAATCGTCTGCATTCTTACTTTAAAAGTGAGATGCAATGGCAGTTCTTCGCAGTTCTGGTAATTCTTTTATTGCTCTAACGATTGGTTTCCTTGATAACTTGTTACGTTGGTAATTGTGCAAGAATGGATGGGATGGGAGACAATATTTTGAGCCTGCAGAATTGATAAAGGGAAAGTGGAATATATTTTTTTACGAGTTGATAAATTTAGGAAAGGATGCCTGTTTGAAATTTTGTATGAAGAATGTTTTGATTGCTTCTTCTTCCATTTTTCTCTTCTTTTGGTTATGCACTGTTCCTTCTATCCACACAATCTTTAAGTTCAATTGCTAGAGAAGCTACTAATTTCCCTCTCCCGCGACTAGCGAAGCCGTAGGAGGATTTTTTTATTTAAAAAATTCTACCCGGTGCCTTCCACAGATGCCGAAGGCATCGCATACTCTAACTTTTGCTCTCCGCCCTACAGACCGGCACCGCCGGTCTGAAAAAAAAAAGCAGTACTTATTGGTATAATAATAATAATATATTGCGGAAAGTTGTATCCTTAACTATTCCACAAAAGTTTTGTTTAACTTTTCCCCGACATCTTTATTGGCGACTTGAAATCCTTGGCGCAGCAAGGGGCACACTAAACATCGTTTTTGCTGTGATTTTTTTAATGGATGCATTTATATTATTTATTTCTTGCATGTATTTAATTCCTAAGCCTTCATATGCTATTTATACATAATAAATGATTTCATAAATAATATTACAAATGATATGATTAGAAATGAAAATTTTTGATTTTTATAATGACACTACATCGTTAATATATTAATCTCAATTAGCATAAATTAACTATAAAATTTAATTACATTACATGGTGAGCAATATTAACTTGAGGGGTTTTAAATTACCTTCATTTGCAGTTTGATCACATGTTTCTCTCGAAACTTGCGTATCTCAGAAGCTCTTCCCGATTTTATTGGATGGAAATAGAGCCGAAATTGATTTTCAAGCATCGGATAATTGCTAGATTTTTTTATTTAGTAGAAAGAAAGGAAGGATGTAAGTAGAAAGTAAGAGGCAACGACAAAATATTTTAATCTAAAAAATCTGACTAATATTATTTATCCATTTTTAATGTTTGATGATTTTAAATAACAAAGCACTAAATTACAACGAATGATTCTTATTTTTCTCATGGGTCTTAAAGAGAACAACAGAAGATAATACATAGGTTTTTTTTTAGAAAAAATAGACATAAAAATTTATGTTTAATATTTAATCATTTTAATAAACGGTACTTTTTTGTTAACCGGGTGTAAGCGAAAAATTACTTCATCATGTAGAATTCCACCAATTTTTTTTGGTGAGTTTTCGCTTGCGCCCGGCTAACGGAAAAGTACCTAGAGAATAATATTTTGATTTCTAAGAAATTAATATCCTAGAACACTTAAAATAGTTATAGCAGATAAAAAAGGCAATCATTTGTTTAAAAAATGTGTAGCGATTTATTTTAATTATTTAAAAATTAATAACATATAATAAATAGAATAAAAAACAATAGCAATACTTTTATTGGAAAATTATAATTATAAAGTTTAAAATATTTTAAAAGTAATTATTTTAATTGCTTAAATAATATGAGAAACAAACAACACATATAATTTAGATTTTTAGAAATATTTTCTAAATATAGAGTTTTTAAAAATTTGCGGATTTTTGTTAATGAATATATTAGAAAAGTTTTAGAATCCTTGACTGAATAAAGGCTTTAAAACTAGCACAAGTCCTGATTTATTATCCTGTTGAAAGCATTTAACTGATTAAAAAAACTGATAGAAATTTCAACATCGAACTGACTATAATGAATTCACAAGTTATGCAATCTTTTATCTTTAGAATAATCAAATTCAAGAAGTAAAATTCACTAGCGAATTAAAATTAAAAGTATTTAAAAATAGCTATGTTTCATCGTTTGATTTAATCCGTTAAATTAAGTACTGATTCATTATAGTATGTAGACGCATTTAAATGATTAAAGTAACTGATAGAAATTTCAAAATTGAAACAGAAAATTAAATTGACAACGAATTCTCACGTCATAAGATATTTTATCTTTAGAATATTGAAATTCATAGATAAAAAAATTACCAGAAAATTAGAATCAAAACTATTTCAAAAAGGCTAAATTTTATATTATGATTAAGCTGTGTATTAAATACTGATTCATTAAAGTATGTGGATGCATTTAACTGACAATAGCAACTGATTGAATATTTAATGTTAAACTGGTCATAATTAATTCTCTTGTTATGTCACAATATTTTTTCTTTCAACTATTCTAATTCAAGAAATGAAATTCATCAGAAAATTAGAATTAGAAATATTTTAAAAATAATTAAGTTTTACCATATTATGAGTTAAGGTATTAAAATCAATCAATGTGTAGAACATTTAAGATCAACTTTCCCCCTTACATGTTCGAAATGAATTCAATTTTGAAATATCCTTGTGTGTTTTTTCCTAACAGAAATAGCAAGATGATTATTGAGCCTTATAAAGAGAACCCTATTCTCAGAAAAAAATAAAGAGAAATGCGTGTGGTCTGAAATTACATTGTGCTGTCAATTTTCTTAAAGATTCAACCCCGCCTCTTGCCAATAATAAATTGCTATTTTGTAAGATCGAAAGTTGAACCTCCGTTGCTTAATAAACTATGTCATGCGGGTTTGAGGTTGAGGTTCTAGTTTTTGTTCCTTCTTTTTTTTTACTCATCTTTAAAACATCCACATCATAATGAGGGTAATCATCACCTGATAATTGACGTAAAAATTGACGATGTATTGACCTGCCTCTCCTACGTGACAGTGATGGTTTCTTTTTAATTAAATGGCGGTGTTAAATGTTGAGGTATTTTTGAGTAATGAATTTTTCTACCCTTTTAAGACATTATAACAGTAATTATGTTCGATTTGTTGTTTTCAGCTGCTTAAAATATACGGACGTTGGTTCACGGTTAATATAGTTTTGTGTTTGACTCGGCTGCTGGAAAAGGTTAAAAGGGTTTTAGATTTAAACTTTTTGATGTCTTCGTTAATAGAGACTGTTGGCATTTGTTAACAGCAAAAGCGAGGTAATAGACGTTTTGTAATTAGAGAAATGTTTCTATCTTTAAATAAGACATCATCATTGAAGGCTTAGCTTAAATAATGAGTTTCAAGTCCACGATTTTACTTTTTAGAAGCAGCTCGTAACAGATGGCACAATTAATTTTTGATAAGACATATGCCAATTAAGAACTATTTGCCTCTTTAAAAATATATCAACGTTAAATGGTTGTAAATATTGGCTTAAATAATGAATCTATATGCGAGTTACAACGCGCCTTATGTTTCTTTTTATTGTTGTAAAAAGAAGAAGGTACATTTACTTTACGTAGGCACATTTACTTTATGTAGTGTCCTGCAAAGTAGTTGATTTGATTTAAAGGTTCAAAATTTCGTACAATATACATTAGAAACTGAACATTTAATATTTAGAACATTTTTTTTAAAAAATTTCAATAAAGTTTTAATTCACTGAAAGCTAAATGATATTTAAAACGTTTTCTGTGATAACCTCTGAAGTCATTATTCCTAAAAATAATTTGTAGGCATTAAATTTTAAAATGTATACGTATTAAATTTATCTACTTAATATGCGAATTTATTCACTTAAAAAATTTTTTTTTAAATATTTATTAATTATTCAAATCAGATGGTTATGCAAAATTATCAAAATATCTTCATTGTTTAACCTCATATATCGAAAACTTTAAACTGTTTTCTTTCATATGATTTTCTTTCTGTTTTTATAGCCAATGAAAGAAGACTGCCTTTAGCTTTGCACATTCATTGGAAATACTGTAGTGAATTTTCACCTTCTGAGTTAACTCAATTTTTTAAAACTTTATAATTAACAGTTACTTTTAAAATTTAATTTCAGAGAAATATTCAAATTATAATTTATAGAAATGAGCTGATTGCATATTAATTATCTTGTTTTTGTTTACATTGAATTCATTCACATTTCTACTAACACCTTTGACGCGAGATAATAAATGAACGAGTTCCCAAAGCAGGTTGTATAAAAAAGGCATTTTGAAACGGGGGGAGAGGCATTATTGCTATACCTGCTTCTTAAATAATTTTGGAATTGAAAATATGGTCTTTGCGAGTTGTATTTCATATTGTTTATTATTGTTTTCATTCATTCAGTATTCGTCTATTCCAAACATTATTCATTATAGCTTTTTTAGTTATTGCCAGTTTTATATGTAATCGCATTTTGGTTTATTTGTTTATCGTTTTGGAAGAGATTCCAGTGTAATTTTTTTAAGAAATAAAATATGCGGGTACATGTATATTTAAATTTATACCAAAGCGGAAAAGGACAAAATAATTCTAGAAATTGAGTGTTGTGCATCTTAGATTTGGAGGAATTTGGAGGGTAAATCAAGTTGTTTCACGGAGTGACGATATCTCATAGGTATATCTGTAATAGATCGGAAGATCGGAATTCGATTCTAAACATTGAAGTTAATCAACGATCGATCAAAGATTTATCTACATATACAATGCATGTAGAATAATGACGATAGTAGAATGCTTTAACTACGGCCCGGTATCATTCTTCACATAATATATAATTTTTGGCTATCATTTATTAAGAAAGAGGTGCGTATGTTGATCAGATACAGAAAACAATGGCCTAAAATAAAAGTTTAAAACAATGAGATTTTTGATAATACAAACAATTAGGTTAGAAAATTGAATCTGTATTATATATTATGTAAGTGTTTAAAGCAAATACCACTTTTAATAAAAAACGATGAGGTTTAAAAAAATAGAAAATGCATCATATAAAGCCTATAATCACAAGAAAAAAGAGGTTTTACAAATTGCAGTAGAGGATTGCGATAGAGAGTATATGTGGTTATAAATAGTAATTAGAAATTCAGTGTATATTTTATTAAGATCTAAAAAGCATAATAAAGAGATAATACGAGGGAGCATAAAAATTTCAGCATGAAGTTATAAATAGTAGTCAGAAATTCAGTATAATGCTAGTAAGAGAAGTAAGATGTATAAAAAGAATCCAATATTAGAAAGCAGAAAGTTGCATGATTGTAGTTTCACTAGAATAAATAACACAGAGCAAAGATTTGTAAAAACAACAAGGTAGTTATTTTTGAAAATTCTTTTTATTGTTACAAACCAGTAATTTTGATTCTCAGCACAAATAATGTTACAAAAATCCTTTTACGATCAGCCCTGCTGCGTTTTGAGTAGGGCCGTGTTAGTGATCTCTAAGTTTAACAATAAACTTGGCGCCTAATTGGCGGCTTGGCGACGAATCTGGTGATTTTCGTAACAAAATGGATAATGTTGGACATTTTGAGAATTTTAATGATCCGTCCAATAGAAACTGAGATGAGTCCTTATTGGCCCAGAAGGTTCTCGGCCTGTCTCCTGGGAGCTGTAAAAGGCCATCAGTCTCAAGATGAATGGCGAATTTAACCGGTCTTCGAGAGGATACCACAGGAACGACGGGGTGCCAGCGCTGTATGAAGCTCAGGCGGGTGCTGAAATGCTGTGTGCCTAGTCCTGTTGTCTACTCTAGAAGCCACATCATGTGATATGTAGAGTAGTCAGTTGTGTGGTAGTGAGTCGGAAGCTAAAGTGAGGAAACAGTGTGAATTTTAGTCATTTGGAAAGACCGTATAGCGAAACTCCAAGGATCCTCTCTCCTGCTGGATTCTGTCTGGCCCCTTTGTGTGCCGTGGTAGATTTTTACTTGTGGTCTACTGTCTGCTGTAGTGTGCTGCTGTGTGTTCGTCTTGGCTGTATATATTTGTCTACGTTGTGTTAGTGTCTTCTTGCTGTTTCCTACTGAGGCATTTTGAATGAACTCACGCCAAACACTCATTACAAGCGAACCCTGTAATCCTAAACAATATGAAACATTTATGTGTGAAAATTGTCTGCATGAATCCATTTTCACTATGAAAAGCAAAATTTGTAATTTACGTTGCTAATCATCTTTTATAGAATCAATGGATAGTCGGAGATTCCTTTCGGTAACATCTGGTATTTCTTTAAAAAGTTGTGGTGTACAGGATATTTCTATGATGAGGTTAGAATATATAACTTGCCGAATATTTTTCGAATGCAGTAGGAATATTAACCATTAGTGAAAGCCAACCTTTATTTCCTCCTGATGACATATATGGTTCTGCTTTATATATATATATATATATATATATATATATATATATATATATATATATATATATATATATACAATTATGTTTTCATACTATCCTGGGTACATATCCGTTAGCCTACTGTAAATGTCTCCAAATGTGAATTAAACGTGAGTTAAGTCGCAAAGTGAAGCAAATGACAAAAAATCAACGGAATTCTACAAAATTTGGTGATTTTTTGTCAAATTTCATTTGGTAGAATTCTACATTATTTGGGGATAATTCGCTTGCGTCCAACTAATGGGAAAGTATTCTAGCCTTCTTGCACAGAATGCATTAAGACTTAATGTAAAATACTATAATTTATTATTTAGAAATATAGTTTATAAAATATTTTTTTGTTAAAGCTTGTTATATTTGTATAATTCTGAACTATTTTGATGTTCTTTATCCTAGTAATTCGGAATCTTGCATTCTTTAAGAGCTATTTATTACAACAGTTAAAATAATTTCTCAATTGCAGCATTTATTTGAAGCCTTTTAAGCCATTTTATTGAAAGATTTTAAGTTAAAGTGAGGAAAAAAATATTCAAAAACAAGTACATTCATAGATGTTTCATTTTTCATTTAATAATTTTATAAAACCCATATTAATGAAAAATGTAGTAAAATATTCTGAAGGAGGATAAGACTCATAATTAATTGACTTGTCAAATAAGTCATAAAAAGGTGAAATATTCTTCAAATTAGTTCAATCTCAAATACTTGTAGGAAGGGAAAATTATCGGGGAGCTGGTTATGAAAAAATTGTTTTGCACTACTTCAATAGATATAAATAAATATTTGAGGAATTTAATTCAAAATAAAATATAAATATTTACTTGATTTTGAATGATGTCCAGAAATACCCCAAATATTATAATTCGCATTAATTGAAATATTAAAATCACTCATTACAAAAGAGTAATACAAAGTACTTTGAATTCTATTTACTGGATCGAAAACATATTACTTGGCATAAATAGTTACTAGTAAATAATTTCCAATTTACACTTCATATGGTAGTCTCACCATTTAAGAACAACAGATCTAAGAAATCAAAGATCAGGGACATTATTTTCCTAATTAGAATTTACGCTTTGGGGCAACCTACACTCTGTAAATAGAAAGTTAATTAATTACAAGTCTTTTAAGTTATCCTTTTCGTAATTCTCATTTCTCAAAAGTACTGAAGAAGATTCCCGTCAATCGGACTTCTAATTAAATTGTTGCCGTCAGCATTTGTATGATTTACCCACCAAAGCCATTGATTTCACAACTTTTACTCTGTTTATTTGTTTTCTTCGAAAAGTTTTCAGATATATTTAGCCTTAATTTTCAGCCTTTTACTTTTAACTGATATTGAAGACATATTAGAGTCAAAATAATTTCCTTTAAATGCATTTAGATTTTCAAACTGTAATTATTCGTTCGAAGCTATATTAGATGCTGATTCTCACTGCAGCATTTAAGAAGACTAATAATAATCCTTCAATGAAATATTATATTTTTATATGTGCTTGTGTCCTAACACAGAAGTAGCGGTTCTTCCACGTTTTCTGGGCATCCCGGTTCGATTCCTGGCAAGGTCATGGTTGTTTTACCTGTGAGGTGAGTGAATGTGACCCCCCCCCCCCCCCCCCCCACGCGCGGCGCAAGCGAATGAGTTAAGTGTGTCATCTTCATGTGAGCTAGAAGTCAGAATCATGCCTTCGGATACTGAGGGGTCCATACAATCAGAAATTACTGCACCACTCCTTCCGTTCTAAAGCGGAGCAGGACAACAACAATTTATTTAATAAAAAGTAACTAAAATATAATTTTTCCTAATTACCTAAGTAGAAATTAATTTTAAAAACTGGTTTTTATACTACTTCATTTTCTACCACAATGAGAAATATAAAGGGATTTTATTTCGTTTCCTCGATGTTTTCTGTCAAACAACGATAAAATTAGTTTTTCGCTATTAATGAGATACATCTGTGAATCTTCTTCCTATTTTGCATTCTTAAAACGAATAATGCGGTTGCTTAGGGATTCATACCCTCAGAAGCTATTGCACCCCTTCTTCAGTTGTAAAGAAGACACGTCATCAACACCTTTATGTGTGTACTAAAATTTTGCTCATATGATTTATAAATTTAATTTAATTCTTACCATAAATTTATCGTATGAATAGTATGATTCATTCTAGAATTGCATTGATAAAAATTATCTTCGCTTTTCTCTTCTCTTCCTCTCTTTACTAGGAGTTCATTCTGGCAGGCAATAAAGTCAACAAGAAAAATTAGAACTAAAGTTATCTTTAAAATATTTAATAAATTTATAAAAAATTATTAAATACTTCAAGATTTTTTCCACGAAATACTCATTTATTATTATTATTTAATTAGAACTTGGTTCCAATTTCAGAAATATTAATTATTTTCTAATTTTAGCAATGAAGAAATTATTTTATTTTTTAAACTAAAGCCTGAATTTCATAGAAATTATAAATTATTCCTTTTTGAATGTTAAAATTTCATTATCTTTAATTATATATATGTTGATTACATTTAATTTTTAGCACAGTTAATCAATTTAGATATCAGTTATCAAATTTTAATGACCATTTATTTCAAATAAAAAAAATGTTTAAAACAAATTTTGTGAACCGTTTTTGTTTAAATAAATTCAAATGCCAGAATACATTTTTTTTTCAAAATAAGTTGAAATATCGGGGAACTTATTCAATCAATCAAAGAAAATCCCTTGTTCACCATCAATATATATCACTACTAGCTTTATGCAACGTTAAATCTTTTATGGGATAAAATGAATAGAGGAGGCAAGATATGGGATTATTAATCGATGAAGAAGCACAGAATATTGAATCGCACTTCATTGTCTGAAGAACTTCATCATCAATTTCCTTCTCCGTTTGTCATCACATATTTGCCTGCCATATCTTATCATGATTATATCGTGAACTTTCCCCAGCAAATATCAGAACATCTGTTGAATTGCTTTGTTTTATCTATGGGACGTATAAAGCTCACTAAGATCTTGCAATTTCTTTATTAATAAAGAATATATTTCTCTAATTAATAAAAAATATATTTCTCTAATTAATAAAAATAAATATAATTTCAAAGTATCTATATAATGTATAAAGCTAAGTAGCCTTTTTATTTCTCTCAAACTACAAATACATATTCGAATCTTCTATTAAATGATACTGGTTATGTGCTGTTAATTTTATGGAATAATATTTCATTTATTCATTAAAAAAACGTATTACAATGGACACAGGTAGAATTTTAGAAATGTGCTTTTTAAATTATTTTAAGAACCTTTCTGGATGTTATTTTAAAATAATGTTTTCTTCCAATAAATTAATACCAAATCCTGCATTCAGTGAATGTGACATTTATTTCAAACTAGCCGCCTTTGGCGACCAGTCCGTTCACCAATAATAATGCCGACTAAAGGGTTAAACCAATTTTTTATATATATAAAAGTTGGTCTCATAATAAGTTTTTCAGCAAAATATTTTTAAGCTTCAAATTTCGATAGTCAATTCACTTATACTATTATGTAGGCCTTAAGCAGTCCTATCTTTGAAGTCAGCATCTCTTTCTGTTTTTCTATCAGTGCACGTAAAATTCAGTTTTAAATTAAAGTGGAAATGTTGGAAGTGCACTTAATATAAAGATCTCTTTACTCAGTCCAAGAATGCTTTTAAATAAAACTAAGAATTGAAAGCAAAGTAGTCCGACATTGAAGTTTTATGTTCAATTCAGAAATTGAAACATCATAATTTTTTTTTATAATTTTTAAGATCTCAAGGAATTATTCAGCAAAAATTTCACAGGTTAATTGAAACCTTCAGTTTTTAATTTTATTTTTAGATGTATATAAATGCTCTCAATAATAACATTTTTTTAGGTTTATAAACATATATAAAAAATTATGGTTTAAATTCCTTTGGTCTTATAGATTCATATTTGTAAAATATTCTTAATATTTAAACTTCTAAATAAATAAATAAACATTTCTATCTTCTTCAAATCTGGCGGATTTATTCAGTTCTGAATATTGCAAGTTTAGAACAATCATCATTTTCATAATTTAGACCAATTATTCTAGAGAAACTCTTATTGGCTTCTTTGATATCTTAATAAAGTGATCGAAAATCGTCAGTTTATATCGAATAGTTATATTGAAATTTTCTTAGATCGATCAGCTTTGATGATTGATTTAGTTGTTGGAGTACTACTTTTTTATTTAAGGACTTATTGTCTCAAGAATATTTTGTTAAATATGATTCACAGAGCAGATGATGTATGCAAAAATTTAAAAGTCGTATTTCATCAGCATTTTTTCCCTCAATCTACTAATTATATATTTCACTTAGACCATTTGTTAAAAGATTTATATCTCTCCCAAAAAAAGTAAGAAATTAGATGTGGGCTCCGATTACAGAAGATATTTTGTAAATGTTAAGCCATATTTGACTGAAATAAAACTGTTTAATTGAATTAGTAATATATGTATTATAAAATATCATAGAAAACGTTTCATTGCATCTATTTTCCAAAAATACCATGTTTCATATTTGTTTCATTTTATGCTGAAAATGACATTTTTATATGTTTAATTCGGAATGATTTACTTTTTCTCATGTAAGAACATGATTTTGTTTTGGTTACAAAGTTTTGATGTCTCCGAAATATGCTGATAAAAATAGTTTTATATCCTTTTACAAATTTTGCATTGTTAATTATTACGTATGCTTGTTTGAAAGAAGATGCGTTTTCAAAAAGCTGACCTACTTTTACCAGTATAGCTTTAATATTACGTTACTTCGTTGAAAGAAGATGCTTTTTTATTTCGCATGATTCATTAAAATGCGGAGAAAAATTACAATCACGAACTCTTTGATTTGCACAAAATAACTTCTTCACATAAGTAAAAGTAACAATTCAAAACATGTCTTATTGTTTTAAAAATTAAAAAAAAAGAATGCAAAAATATTTTACTACTACTGATTATCAATTGCTTTTTATTCGTCGTTTCTTTGAAATGACGTCATTTTCAAAGTTCGTTTAAGATTTCTTGCTTTTAAATAATTAATCTCGCTCTCAGAAGATTATCGTTTGGTGCTTTTCTAAAAATTCTTTTTCAGTTTTAACAGTTGCAATTTTTAAATATATTTTTTACTTTGTATTTTTTTACTTTAATTCTTTAATTCAATTAATAATTTTGATATTGCAAACGATCAAGAAAAATTTACTCTTTCATTTATTGTTAAAAAAATATCGCATTTCCTATTTATTTCATTTCATGTGATCACGTGATAAAAATTATATTTTTCTGTTTTATTTTTGGTAGTAATTAACTTTTTTAAAATCAGAACTTCTGAAAATATGATGGCAACATTTTATTAAAAGCTGATTTTTTTTTAGATCCTCGAGAAGATAATTTTTTTTATTTGTTTATTTAGTTATTTTTTGCGAAATAAATTGTTGAAAAAAAACGATTAAATTAAAAGTTTACAAATTCATTAAAAATAGAGTTTTAATTTGTATGTCAAAACATTAGCATCATTGAAAAGCTAATTTTTTGAGCTTTAACTTGATGCAAAAATCAATTTTGTGCTGTAATATTTTCAGAAGTTATAGCGGAAAAACGTCAAAATTTGGCTTATTTTTTAATTAGTTAAAATTTTAATTAAAAATTCAAAAAAAGGGCTCCGAGGTGCACATTCCCGGTACCCAAGGTATTTGTGGTATTTATTTGTTTAGTGAGTTTTCAACCGAAAAATGTTTTCTGGAGGTTTCTCTGCGAGGCTTTATCTTCTTAAGCCAGATAAAAAAAACCCATCGGACGTAGGTGCCACTTTTGTCTAAGGGTTATGTTCCTCGGCTACGAGCCCTAACGTTGCGGGCTCTCTCCATGACCTATAATTTTCACATTGGTGACCTTGACTAGGCACATTCGTGCAGATATCGTGGTATCATCTACCCAAAACAAAAGTCGTCAGACTCACTTGACGCATTCAACTAACACACATGTTCACCAATTCACTCCTCAAGCTTAGTAAGATAAAATCGTTCGCCTTTTGGCCCACTCACTGGTAAGGGAGCAATGTGTTGCCAGTTTCATAAGCCAGATAACATCCATCGGACATAAGTGTCATATTTTGTCTAATGGTTCTGTAACTGGGCTACGCTCTCTAGCTATGTGGGTTCGGTCCTTCACTTTTAATATCTGTCTGCTCATCTTTGTTCATTTGAAATAGCACATAGATAGATGTAAAAAGTAATTCATTTTTTCTCTAAAATTATAGATGTTTGTCAACTGCGTTTACTGAGTTTTCTCTATAGCTCTATTTTTAAAAAAAATCTATTTAAACGCGATAATTTACTTTGCCTTGTATGTGGTTTTTAAAACTATAAGTACATGCTAATTGATCTAGTCTTCTAAGAAGAAACATTTACTTTAAGTTTGATATGTCAGCTGCAAATTTCTAGATTTTTTTTCGGTCTCATTATTTTTCATTTCAATTTCATCTTCATTCGATTTTTAGGTCATTCAAAAATTAAGTTTTGGATTAAATTAATACTTATTTTTTAACTTTTTATATTTAGCTCTTGCAAGAATTGTGCAAGTAAGTATTTTTTTTCTCCACTTGGGATATATATTTTTACTTTTATTTTGTGCATGTATTGTACGAAATATGAATTATTTTCTCTATCGTGTGTCGTATCATGTCAAAATGTTATATGTGAAAATAGCACTTAGAAAAATAAAATATTATGTAACTAATCTTAATCATAATAAACTTGTAAAACATTTTAAAGAATCAAATGCATTAATTTGTGAGTCGATGCAGATAACTCTTGCCAATATCAATATGTTTTATTAGATTTATGATTTAATATATTGATACTATAGTTATACTGTGTTGCCCTTAACATTGCTTAATTTTTATTTCAGTTAAGAAACTTGTATTTGCCTTTCCTCGTCTATTTTACTGCCTATTTACTCGTCTATTTTACTAATAAAATTATGCCAAAACATCATTAAATGTTAACTTTGATTAAGAAAAGCACTCTAGATTAATATCAGAATTGTATGTATACTTTATGGCAGGATAAACAAATGACGGATGCTTTTGAACAAACACCCTTTTACCCTCAATTTATTCAAATATAATTAGATTAATTAGTTCCTAGAACTCAAGTTCCTGAAGTTCATTAATGATGTATTTTAAAAGTACGTCACAGTAAATTTGACTCCATCTAGCTGAAGATTTAATAGTTAGTTTTAAGGCAAATTTTTGGGTTTCATTTAAACAAAAAGTGAATGTAATATAGCTAATTGTTTTTGAATATACAATTTTCAAATCAAGACTTGAGACTCGAACTTGTTTATATTACCTAACATGTTTCAGCAACGACTTTTAAAGGATCTTGTTTAATTATTTTCGAAAGCATGCTCTTCATTGTGTTACAATATGCTGCTAACAATTCTATGTGGATCAAATGAGGAGGAAAATTAAAATGTTAAGAAGATGGAATCAGTAAAAGGTTAGAAAATATTTACAAGATTTCCTCTTACTTAAAAGTAAATTCTAATTTACAAAGAAGACACTCAGATTTTGAAATGAATCCAGACGTTATTTATTATTTATTTATTTATTGAAATGAATGCTACTTTCAGTATTCTTAGCTTTAAAAAGTTTGAAATTTAAAACTAACCTTTTCAAACAGGAGTTCTTTTGAAACTTTGAAAAAAGCACTATCTTCTCTGTTTAATCTTAAGTGCTAATATCATTATTTATTGCTGTTTATTGTTTTGACTTCCAATATGGCAATTGCTAATATTATCCATTTTGATATATGGTATGATTAAATTTATCATACCATTCCTATTCACCATTTTTATCGCAAATATGATTATCTATGAATGTTTATTATTTTGATAACTAGCATGGATACCAGTTATAGTTTCCCCATTGATAACTACACTCATCTTCGTAAATTAAGGATAATTCAGAGTGCCACGTGGAAAAAAAATTATATTGCCCATAAAACAACTATACACATCTTCAAAAATCATATGCAAATTTCAGGAGGATGCCATTTAACACCGATAGTACGTCACGATAACAAGAGTGTAAGAGAGTGATGTATAAGGAATACTGGCGAAAAAGTAAAATTGCTCGCTAGAGTTTTATAAGCCTTTCATTGTTATAACCGCATAGTTATGACACAAAGGACGCATTTGGAGGATTTTTTGTGTGGTAGAATTGTCGTCCGTCTGGAATGGGAGTCTGCCCAGCTGGAAGTATCCGTGAAACTTGTAATTGCCTAGGGTGTCATCTCCTATCTTCGGCAACGATTCCAAGATGACGGTAATGGGAGTAGACGTTACAGCACAGGTCTTCTCCTAGTATAAGGATCGGTATTTGGCAGTTACTGCAAAAAAGAAACCAACAGAGCACAGCCTGTCTCGTCAGCTCTTTTCAGCCACTGGTACGACAGCTTAAACGCTGACCGTGTACAGACGCGTAGGGCATATCGGTCAATTTACTTGTAGGCTTGTCAAATTGCAATTCGCTGTTCCTGCAGTTAGCCTGGAGTTGAGAGTATGTATTGTGAATACCACAATAGTGTGTGATGTTTTCTGACGAGTCCAGTTTAAATTGTAGCCTGAATCTTGCCGGAATTTCATATAGAGAGTGCCAGGTGCCCACTACCACCAAGAAAACATTAAATGGAACTGTTAAGGTGGTTAAGTATTACTCGTTTGAATTATTCTGCGTTCCAGTTCTGTGTTGTGTTCCGTTTGGGGAGGAATTATTCTTGGGAACTGACCTCCATGTTTAAATTGGAACCATGAAAGACAAAATCTATTGGAAAGTCATTTTGGAAAAAAAAACCATTTACATTTGTTCCTACATGGGAGCAGAATTCGTGTTAATGGACGACAACGCCCGTCCTCACATGTTTGCATGTTTACGAAAACATCGAATTTTTATTTAACCAATTCGCATACAATGACGTGTCTGACACGCGCATCGAATTATTGAAATTTTATTTTCAAGTCTGAAATTAATCCACAGAATTAAGTATTTAAATACAAAAAATCAATATGAAACAATTTGGTATCTCAAATATTCCATGTATTATTTAAAAAAAATCAAATTAGCAATAAATTACCGAAATAGGATGAGGTATCTAATTAGAAAGTTAAATAAATTCGTATGTCAAATGGTTAAGAGATTTAAAGCTTGTTAAAAGTGATTATTTTCTTCTGTAATATTTTTCTTTGATATGGGGCTTAAAATCTATTAATAATTTTCAGTACGTGTCAAACAAAATAACAGAAAATAACACGAATCTCTCCATTATTATTGCAGAAAGCATTTAAGTTAAACTGTTTTGTTATTTTTGAAGCCGCTTTTGAATTTGATAACTCTTGAAGTTTTTTTTAGTTACTACTAATTTAATCTATTTCTTTATAAATTGTACGTACATTAGGAGTTGCTTCACCTTTTTGGTGGAAGGTATAATTTTAAGTAACTAAAACAATGCATTAAGATCTTCATTTTTATTTCCCAAAAATTCACATTGTATGTTAATTTTTTCAAAAAACACGATATTTTTATTTGCTGAGACAAAAAAAAAGCTACAGCAAACGTTTTAGTTACAACATCCATTTTCTTCCAGTATCCCTCCCTCAACCTCCCTCTGCCTTTTTGTTCTTGGGCGAGTTATTAACGAGAAGCGAGTCAAAAGTCAAGTTCGGAAGTCAAATGGTAATTTCGGAACAATTCTTTATTTAATTTGTCCCCGTTGACTCTACTCCATATCAGCAAGAGGATCCTCATTTGAATGGAAATTGAGTTAGTCGAGGAGCGCCGGAGTTTCTTTTTATTTTTCTGTTACCCTCACAATATGGGAAAAGAAAAACAAATCAGTTGTGTCTTATGGAGTTACAGAAGTGATTTCGCCGTTGTTATTTCCTACAAGGAACTAGAGGTGAAATGTAATTTCATGTGAAAGGTCAAATGGTTGGTGATTTTTCTATGTAGACAATACTATTCGGCTGTGATTTTTTTGAATTGGTTCGCCAGAGCTTTCATTGTACATGATTTCAAGGAGTATTTTTCAGGGATGGTGTTTACAGTGTTCATGAAAGGCTAGATTAATTGGAAGAAAGAGCATTATCTCTGCAGTTTTACTATTTACAGAGGAACTATTTCCCTTTACAACAGTTTTAATATATATATGCTGTCAAAATCAGTTATATTTTTACTTCTTATCAATCTATTTTTCTAGCAGCTTTCGAGGTTCCTACATTCGATATGACAATACAGAATATATTTATCTCGCGATCTGTCTGTATTGCATTGCACTGTTGCTTAACAATATGAAATTTTTTTAGTTACTGATTTTGTAGAAGAATTTTTATTAATTATTAAAATAAAGTAACATTTTAAACTTGTTCAGGAAAAAATAGTTTGTCCTTAATACGTTAATACTTAAGCCTTGAAATTTCCTGGTACTGTTTTCAGTATATACAGGAAATGTTTTAAGACTACAAAAGAATATTTAAGAGAAGAACAGGGCTTTACATCTGAAATTTTTTTTTTAAATCAATAAACCATTTATTGTAAAAATTTGTTGTTACATCCTCCGGGCGTAATATCAACTACTCTCTCGAATGATGAGCAATAAAATGCCCTCTTTCAAGCTGCGTTCTTCAAAAGATAAAATAATCTTTTGTTTGTGCTTCAGCAGCTTTTTTTGGTGTTGTTGTTCTGCAGGTTTTTAAAAACACTGACTCCTACCGTATAATAATCTTATCAGCTTATAGATTTGAAGGAAATCATGGCCTTGACCAGATAGCTAAAATTATTTACATTCTTCTTAAATGTATAAATCCTTGAATTTTTGTCTACTGTTGTAAATCTGATTACTTCATCCTTATTTACACTTTTTAAAATTGGATTCCTTTTATTTAAAGAAAGAATTAAACTCTCTGTAATCCTATTTACAGTTAATACCAATGTTAATGCCATTGCTTTGCTTTTTCCATATATCAGGTTTATTCTGAATGTATAATGAAATCAACGACAGAAACTATTGCAAAATCAATTTCTTTTGTTTAAATCCTTTCAGTACTATAGATTTTAAAATCGAGTTTAAAATTAATGTTGTGAAATACTTAAATTTGAGAAAACACTTTTAAAGTTTTTAATTTCCATATAAATATAATTTAATACTCATAAAAGTTGTTATCTGAATTTTTAAATTGAGAAGAAATTTTAGAAACTCTACTTAGTTTTTAATTCTTAGCTAATAAGATACTGATTATTATTTTATTATTACGTTATATTAAATAATAATTTAGTTAATTGATCTTCAAATTTTTGAAGAAATTTAATGGCACATTTTTTATTTAAAGTAAATCAAAAATATATTTTAAATATTTAAAATATATGAACATAACTTTTTTAAATTAAAAAATTATTTCCTTTCAGTTAAAAATATTTTCTTGATAAATATCAGGAGTTTATGTATCATAAGACATGACAATATATGTATATTAAAGTGAACAGTGACAAATTACTTCGAAAATCCGTTTTGTGTTTCTTGATACCACAAAATAGTTATTACAGATTATTCAACTTTTTCCAGTTTTTTTTTTTTTTTTTGTTATTTATGGCACTTGCCATGAACAAGCGCGCTGATGGCCACCAGTGATTTTAAGCTGAATGAGCGTCTCTTGTTTTTGAAGTAGCTCCAACTAGAGCCAAGAGTACGACTTATCTACACACTCATCACATTTGCTGGCACAGCCCCTTTTTGAAAAGGGGGGGCACCTTCACACACCTCACAGTGAAGCACAATCAGGCCCTAACCGAGACTCGATCCCGGAACAATCAGATCACGAAGTAGACGGGCTACCTCTGTGCCAGAACTCCAGATTTTTCAATCTTAATGTAAATAAAGACATGACAGAATTAATTCAATTTAATATATATATAAGAAAGAAAATTTTATATTATTCTCCGCTAAGATTTATGACTGCTTTTAAGGTCTCTAATCTTTTCAATGCCAGAAGATTGTTACAGTTGCAGTTTATATAATGCTAGATTTTATCATTCTATAGTTGGGAAACAATAACTCGAAATAGTATTTTAGAAAAGTAGTAGTCTAAGAAGTAACTATAATATATATAGATTCAATTATAGTTAATTATTAGTTATTGAAACATTTGACTAAAAAGTCGTTCCTTCTCTGAGATGGAAATGCTAATAGTTATAGATTCAGAGGTTTTGTTTATTTTAGACTGTATTTCCATTCCTAATTTTAAGATTAAATTTTCAATTTACGATGTAAATATTAAAAATGATGACATCTATTTGCCTCCCATGATTCCCAATACCGTCGACTTTCACATAAAAAATGTTTTGAAAAATTTAAAAGTATACAAGAATTTATTAAGAAGGGCTTTCGTGTTTTCGACCCATTCTTTAAACTTCCATTGCATAGTAAGATGTAGAAACCTAATTATTTGTGATATTTGGTAGTACAAAAATCTAAAAGTGAGCTTCAGTCCTGTATAAAAGAAATGTGACATTTCTGATTTTTAAAGGGCAGTTAAAAACTGTTGTAAAACTATTTACTTAGTTAATTGTAACATAACTTGGTATACTTCTTTTAATTTATAACGTAATCACATTAAAACCGTTTGGGAGAAAGCAATAAATCTGAATAGCACTTTCGTCCCAGGGAGGTTTACTCACGTTGATAGATAAATCGATCCGTCTCTATCGATCTATATTTTGACGTAAATCAGTTTGCTCAAAATAGCTAAAATGTATATATTCTGTAACCAAAGAAGTTTTTATAGCGAGTTATATCAATCATGAAACCGAAAAACAAATATCTTACACTCAATTATATAAAAAATATGATTTCTAAAAGCCCAGATTACTATTAATTAAATTACATTTAGGGATTTATTAATAGGATTGCAATTCGGTTTTCTTTTTAGGATTTGAAATACATTTTGTAATGATAACTATTTTTTTTCGAAATAATATTTTTACTTATACGTGCACAGAACAAGAAAGCAACATCAATTTGTGAACTAACGCTTCAACGATAATTATAATACTGCGATAAAATAAAGCTAATATTAGCTTTCCACGGACAACTGACTAACAACAAAATAAATATGCATCAGAAATGACGGACAAAGCAGTCGATGTTTATCCGATAAAATATCCTCCAGGAAAAAGAAATATTTGCTGAGAAAGACAATTGATGAAATTTTCCTTTTCTTGTAGTCTTACTACTTACTCCCTATGATTTTAATGATATATTTAGATAATATTAAAGATAAATTCCAGCTCATTTTTATTCATGAAAGGCTTCATGAATACCAAATTTTATGTTTCATGTACCATGTTGATTTAATCAATCATCTATTTAGTTTTATAAAGAATGATTCATTTCTTAAAGTTTTAAGTGAAGTGATACTTATTTGGTTAAATATAAGAAGTAAGTAGAAAATGGCTTTATACATAATTCGAAATTCTGTATGATATTTAAAATTGTTGCTATGTTTGCAAACCTCAAACAATCTTTTGAAAACTTGGAAATTAACTTATTTCTTTATTTTAATTAATATCCTATAAGTTTCTCAATATCTTAATGCGCCTTAACATTTTATTAAAAACTTTAAAATAATATTTAATGTTTATTTTAGTTTTAGAGCACATTTTATTTTATTTAATATAAAAACTTTGTAAATCATTCTTAGTTTTCTAAAGAATTTTAAAAAAATTAAGTTGCAAGAAGTTTTAGAATATATTTAGTTTTAGAATCAGAAGTTTAAATTATTATACTCATTTTTTGATATTAAAATAATATTTAATTTTCACTTTAGTTTTAGAACACGTTTTATTTTATTTAATATAAAATATTTTAATATCATTCTTTTTTTTTTCTAAAGAATTTGAAAAAAATTTAAGTTGCAAGAAGTTTTAGAATATATTTAGTTTTAGAATCAAAAATTAAAATTATTAAACTCGTTTTTAAAAAATTAATTTATTAATTAAAAGCTACGCATTAAAGAATAAAGAAAGAATTGATGTTTAAAGGTATAAAAATATTTTTTCATGAGCATTTCTGCATTAATTCAGTTTCAGACATTTTAATTTAATTTAATAATAAACAGAGAATTTTATTCAAAAATATAGAATATAAATAACTATTAAATTCTTCCTTAACAAAATACAAAAATTTTAAAATAGAATCCCTTCAAAATGAGGAATCCGGTAATTGCTAGTATCATTAAAAAAGATATCTGAATTACAGAACATTCTTACTTTTTGTTACTCAAACAACGTTATGTCTTCGAAACGAAACTTTTTCTCCAAAGTCGTAATCAGACTTGGTATATGAGAAAATTCTATGAATTTCGGAACTCTCCATTCCCCGACCGTCCCAATTATGAAACTCAGCAGGTGGTGCTCCAAAGTAATGCTCCTGTATCTCAATAATCATCGCACTTCAATTTGAATTCAAATGAAAGCTACAGTAACATGTAGTGCACAGTTATTGTTTTTTCTTACCGCATGTTAAACTTATATCCGACATCTCTGTGGGAAGTGTGTTATTTTTTGCTGTCAGACGAGAGGGAAATATTGCGTTTCTGTTTCGTTATTTTTGCGTTTTTTTTTCACCGAGACGCCATTGCGGTGGGCAGAGCGCAATATTAAATTGTTAAAAGAAATTCCGACGTTTCTTTGAAGTAAAATATAAATCTTCTTATGCAAAAATGTCTAAGTTCTGTATTTTGCATTAAAACCTGAATATAAAATCTAAGGATTCTGTGTTCAGTTAAAACATTAATCTGTAAATGATAGTTAAAAATTGAATTTCCTCTCATTGAATGTATTGTGTACTTAATAGAATTTCATTTATGTTTGTCCTTTGATAAAAATATAATGATTTTAAATAATTTTAATTTTAGGACCAGGAAAATTAAAAAAGACCAAACACAAAATTCAAGAACATAATACACGTGTATCAAATAATATATAACAATTCCAGATGAATAGAAAAATCACAAATACTCATCAGATAAAAAAAATCACAAAAATTAAAATTAAATGATGCAGCAATTTTAAGAAGAAATTTTCAGGTCATCATACATTAATATGTATTTTATAGTATGCCATGTAACACAAAATTAATGACGACTTTAGGCCTATCCATCAAATAGAATTAAAAAATATATATATCTTGAACGTAGAGGCTGGGATATCCTTGTTAATGGGTGTTGCATTCACATCCCTTAGGTTGAGAGTTCGAACCCACCAACCGAAGACTCTCTGTGTGTTGGAATTCCTGGGCCTCACCATAACGGGATGTAACACTTTCGCGAGCAAGCGCATTGGTGACGTCAGGGAAATATCCCATGATCCCCCAGTAACAGCTGTGAGTTTGAGTTTCGGTTCTAGTTTTTTTGTGTAGCTGTAGTTGGATTCGGGGTGTGAACGCACCCAGAGATGGTTGGCTGTAGGCGATGTGAATGATTCCTAGAACTAAAGGATATATCTATAAATATTTGTAAATAGTTATCTGTGCCTGTGTCCTCGTCAAGCAAATAAAAAATAGATGAAAATGAAAACCCTGACTAATGCTTTCGATGTTGTGTTCTGATTCAAGTTGGAATACCTCGATTCTATCTCATCTAGAAGTTCCCGGAACGACAAGGTAAGAGTACCTTTTCTCTTACACTTCGATAGGTGAATTTGGGGCTTAGAAATCCCAAAATCTGGCATCCCTGCCGGGATTTACATATATTGAATTTATGTAAATAGATATTGAATTCGAGGTATTTAGAATTAGAATTTGTGAAATTATTAGAAATGGATGTTGAAAGCATTAAAAAATTAAGAACTCCTACAAGGAGTAATTTTACGAGATCATTGAATAAATCTTGTGAAATTTTGGAAAACAAAGTAGAGGACACAGATATATTGGCGGCACAGATAGTCCTTTTAGAAAAAAAGTATCAAGAATTAAATGATTTAGATGCAAAGATATTAGCTATTTTCCAAAGCGATGCCTCGTGCTCGCAAGAAAATTTTGATTTAGAATATGAAACTATTACTACTTATGAAGATAGATTTATAGAAACAAAAACAAAATTACAGAGGAGATTAAACGCGTTAGAAAAACCTATTAACGATGTTACTCTATTGAAAGAATCAGTCGATAGCACTAATCGTAAATTTAGACTTCCGGAACTGGAATTAAAACAATTTAATGGAAACATTAAAGAATGGCTTCAATGGTGGGGGCAGTTTAAAAAGATACACGGAGATATAGATATAGTAGATGACGATAAATTCCAGTATTTGCTGCAATCAACACTTAAGGGCTCGCCAGCAAGGCAATTGGTAGAATCTTTCCCTCCAACAGGGAAGAATTATGAGGAAGCTGTCAAGTGTTTGAAGCAGCGCTTCGGAAGAGATGATCTGCTGATTGAAGTTTATATCAGGGAGCTTCTTTCAGTGGTAATAAATAACGCGAATCCTCAAGGTCAAAAGTATTCACTAGTAAAATTATACGATACTTTAGAAGGACAGCTGAGAGCATTAAAATCCTTAGGGGTTGCAGATGATAACTTTTCAGCTATATTGCTATATCCTCTTGTAGAGTCTTGTTTACCCAGCGATTTATTGAGGGTTTATGAACGTAATCAAACTGAATTAAATACAGCTGAAAGTTCAGGGAGTGATAGGTTAACTCAACTCTTAAACTTTCTTAAAAAGGAAATCGAATCGGAACAAAAATTAATAATTGCGCGTTCTTCTTTCGATTTAGAAAAGCATAAAAAACCAACGAATCATCACTTTCGAGAAAAGGCAAAGCCGTCTGGTTTTGATTTATTTAATAACTCCAGACAAAATTCGTATCCGGTTGATTCAAAAAGTAAGGAATGCGCTTTTTGTGATAAATCGCATTTGACTCAAGATTGTAGATTTGCGAAAGGTTTGACTTACGAAAAGAAGAAGGAAATTCTTTTAAACCGTGGAATTTGTTTCAGATGTTTAAATTCTAAATCCAAACACATAGCGCGTTTCTGCAAGCAAACAATTTGTTGTTTTAAATGTAATGGAAAACATTTACCTATCATGTGTAATGCTAATTATGTATGTCCGAGTGCTAAAAATAATGAAAAAAATTCGGAAAAGAACATTACTTCAGATAGTACTTTAACTAACAAAACATCCTTAAGTCAAGTTTATTTACAAACATTAGTAGTAAAAATTCGTGGGAATGGTGAAATGAAATTAATTCGGTGTCTCTACGATACAGGGTCTCAAAGATCCTACATTTCAAAATACGTTGCAGAACAAATGGATTATGAAGTTATGAGTGAAGAATCAATTTTGCATTCTTTATTTAGCGGAGTTGAAAAGGCGGAAAATCATAAAATATACCGTGGACGTTTAAGTAATGTAGACAATAGTTATTGTAATTTTGATGTGTTGGATCAGGAAAAAATTTGTTCCGATATTTCCAGAGTAAAATTATCACTATATGTTAAAGAACTTAAATCTAATAGAATATTTTTAACTGATGTAATGCATTCCTATGATGACCAATTGTTGTATCAGTCATCTCCATTAGAAATTCATTTGTTAATTGGGGCTGACGTCGCTGGTAAATTGCTCACAGGAGAGGTAAAGCAACTTAGTTCTGGAGTTGTCTGCGTAGGAACTAAATTAGGCTGGACACTGATGGGAAAGACAAATGAGTCAGAAAAGAATGACAGTACGTCTACTGTTTTATCCTGTCACGTTAATGATGCAACCATCTCAGATTTATGGCGATTAGATACACTTGGAATTTGTGATCCAAGTGAAAAGAAAACTAGGAAAGAATTGGAACAATCGGCAAAAGAACATTTCTTTCGAACTGTTACTAGAAATGAAGAGGGAAGGTATCAAGTACGATTACCTTGGGTAGAAGGACATCCCCCTTTAACAAACTGCAAAAGTATTTCTGAAAAAAGACTTGCAAATTCTGTTAAATCCCTGAAAAAATTAGGAAAAATAGAGGATTACGAAAACATTTTTAAGGATTGGTTGGATCAGGGTATTATTGAGGAGGTAGTTATTTCAGACCCTGAACACTATTTACCTCATCGCCATGTTTTCAAAGAAAACTCCACAACGAAGATCAGACCCGTCTTTGATGGATCTGCTAGAGACAAAATTTCACCATCAATAAATGATTGTTTAGAAAAGGGACCGAATTTGGTTGAACTTATTCCCTCCGTTTTAAACAGGTTTAGAATAGGAAAATATGGAGTTACAGCCGATATTGAAAAGGCGTTTTTACAGATAGAACTACATGAAGATGACAGGCCTTATTTGAAGTTTTTGTGGTGGCAAGGTGGTCAGAAAGAAAATTTACGAATTTTTCAGCACCGAAGAGTAGTTTTCGGAATAACCTCCAGTCCTTTCTTACTGGGAGCAACTCTTGATTATCATCTGAATCATGCTCCCCCTGATTACAATAAAACGGCTCAAAAACTTTTGAAGGCTTTTTATGTAGACAACTGCGTCCATAGTGTTGAAAATCAAGCTGAGTTAATGAAATTCATTCACGAATCGATATAAATTCTAAAACCTGCAAAGTTCAACTTACGAGGGTGGGAGCACACCCCCTTTGAAGAAGATGCACCAGAAGAAGCAGAAGCAAAAATCGTCCCAGTTTTAGGCTTAAAATGGGAAATCAATACTGACTCACTATCTGTAGATTTGAGAGATTTAGATCCCGTTACAGAAGATCAACCTATTACTAAACGGATCATTTTATCAACTGTTCATAAAATTTTTGATCCCATTGGATTTACCTGCCCAGCAACGTTGATACCAAAATTGCTGCTACAAGAGTGCTGGAAGCTAAAATTATCATGGGATTCCCCTTTACCTTCTTGGATAGCAACAAAATTTACAAGGTGGAAATATCAACTTAAAATTTTAAATGAGATTTCTATTCCTAGATGTCTAAGCAAAAATGAAAGAGACAGCAATATAATATTACACGTCTTCTGTGATGCTTCCGAGAAGGCATATGCAGCATGTATATTTTTGAGGAGTGAAGGTATCAATTCGACCAATTGCCAATTGATACAAAGTAGAGCAAGGGTCGCTCCTCTCAAAACTCCTTCAGTGTCTAGACTAGAGCTTTTAGCATGCAATATAGGGGCTAGACTGTGTCATTCAGTGAAAGAGAGTTTAGGAATGGAAAATGTTGCTACACGATATTGGTCTGATTCCAGTAATGCTCTTTATTGGATTAAGAAGAACGAAAACTGGTCCACTTTTGTTTTCAATCGCGTAAAAGAAATTCGTCTTTTGAGTGATTCAGATGATTGGTATCATATACCAGGACAGTTGAATCCAGCCGATCTACCTTCTCGAGGTTGCAATTTCGAAAATCTGGCTAAATCTAATTGGTGGTTAGGACCTTCGTGGTTAAAAACTCCTCCTGAATATTGGCCTAAATCCAATATTTTCCCAGACGAAGAAATAATAAACACAGAAAAAAAGAAAGCAGTTGTTAGTGTAACCAATATGGAGAAAGAAGTGAAAACTTATGATATTTACTCCTCTTATCCTAAACTTCTTATTGTTATATCCTAGATTTATAGATTTGTGGATAACTGCAGAGTGAAACGGGATTTAAGAAAATTTGGAGACATAACTGTGGAAGAAAGAAATAGATCCGTAATCTCCTTAATCAAAACAGTTCAGCGAGAATATTTCACAGGGCCACAAGATAAGCGACTTCAAAAACTCCAAATATTTACTGATGAGAATGAACTTTTCCGAATTAAGACAAGACTGTCATTGAAGGACGATTTAAAAAACTTTAAATTTCCTATCGTGTTACCAAGTGAACATCCGATAGTTGAAAAACTTGTACGCTGGAAACACTGCTGCCTAGGTCATGCAGGTGTTCAAATAGTGATGGCCAACCTCAGAGAAGAATTTTGGATATTGAAATACCGTAAAACTGTCCGAAAAGTTGTGAAGAATTGTGTAACTTGCAAAAGATACGATGCCCGAGCAATAGAAACTCCAACAGCTCCATTGCCAATAGATCGTCTTAGAGCGGCTTCTGTGTTTGAAATTATAGGAGTCGACTTTGCTGGACCTCTGTATTTAAAGGAAAATCAAAAGTCCTGGATTGTCATCTATACTTGTGCAGTATTTAGAGCTGTACATCTGGAGCTGACCACTTCACTATCAACTGAAAGTTTCCTGCAGTCATTCCGCAGATACGTGGCTCGTCGAGGTAGACCAAGTGTCGTCTATTCGGACAATGGAACAAACTTAGTTGGAGCGAATAACCTCATCAAAAAGATTAACTGGGCGACAGTAGCCAAATACAGTTCCGTGAATAAAATTGACTGGAAATTTATTCCCCCGTCTGCACCCTGGTGGGGTGGCTTTTGGGAACGTTTAATTGGCATTGTTAAAAGAATTCTTCGTAAAGTTCTAGGACAAACATCTCTAAATTATGAGGAATTATGTACAGTCTTATACGACTGTGAAAGTGTCATCAACGGATGGCCTCTAACTTATGTAAGTGATGACTCAAGTGACCTAGAACCTCTTACTCCCAATATGTTCCTGCAAGAAGTTAGAGAGATTGGAATACCTGATCTAGATCTCCTAGATAGTCAATCTCTAAATAAAAGATTTGCTTATCGCCAAAGGTTTCGACAAGATCTAAGAAAACGCTTTCGCTCTGAGTATTTGGGACAGCTCAGGCAATTTGAAAGAAAAATAAGAAAATCCCCGTCTATCAAAATTGGAGACATCGTTCTGATATCCAGTGACAATATGAAAAGAATGGACTGGCCTTTAGGTAAAGTCCTCGAAGTCTTTACATCTTCAGATGGAAACATCAGACTTGTGAAACTGAAAACCAAAAGTGGAGAAATCCTACGTCCAACATTGAGACTGCATCCTTTGGAAGTTTCCGAACAGGACAAGGAACTTTTCCAAAAGTGTGAACCACCGGTAAAATTTACCTGCGATGATACCAGTGCTGCTGAAAGAAATTCTCTGAACAAACCTGAACTTGATGAATCAACCTCCAGGTATGGCAGGAGATTAAAAAAGGTAAAGAGACTCTTAATGTGAGAACTGAACTTTTTCTTTCTTACAAGAACTTTTATATTTTGAACTTTTAGTATCTACTTCATATCTTAAGAACTTTAATTGAGAATTGAACACCAAGATATACTTTTTTGCCTATGATATACTTTGATATAAATGGTAATTTGTTATATTTCGATGAATAAGAATTTGATATTTTGATATATGAAATATTTATGTAATTTTGATAGTTAGAATATTTTCGTGATTTATATTTGATAGTATAAGCATTTTCTTAATTCAATTGTTTTGATGTTTGTCAATTTGTATTTGATAATTTTGAATTTTTTTAAATATTGATTTGATTATTATGTTTGAGTTTTCTGTAATTAAAACTCAAAGGTGGGAGGATGTTGGAATTCCTGGGCCTCACCATAACGTGATGTAACACTTTCGCGCGCAAGCGCATTGGTGACGTCAGGGAAATATCCCATGATCCCCCAGTAACAGCTGTGAGTTTGAGTTTCGGTTCTAGTTTTTTTGTGTAGCTTTGGTTGGATTCGGGGTGTGAACGCACCCAGAGATGGTTGGTTGTAGGCGATGTGAATGATTCCTACAACTAAAAGGATATATGTATATATTTGTAAATAATTATCTGTGCCTGTGTCCTCGTCAAGCAAATAAAAAATAGATGAAAATGGAAACCCTGGACTAATGCTTTCGATGTTGTGTTCTGATTCACGTTGGAATACCTCGATTCTATCCCATCTAGAAGTTCCCGGAACGACAAGGTAAGAGTACCTTTTCTCTTACACTTCGATAGGTGAATTTGGGGCTTAGAAATCCCAAAACTGTGTGTGTGTGGTTGCTGGCGCAAGTTAAATTTGTCGTGGTCACAAAATCCTCCATACCGAAAATAATTCCACTGGGGGGGGGGGTACTAGGTGATCATTCTATGTTCCAGATCTGAATTATGATCTGTGGATGAATGAATGAAATGCATGATGGAAGTCCGTCCCTTAAAGAGGTTTTGTAACGTGTATGAGCTACAAGTCCGACTTCTGCCCTCGGGTTCTCAAGAGCCCATACCCTAAAAACCTACTGCACCCCTTTTTCCGTTGAAAAGCGGAACACGAGAACAACAAAAACATCTTGAATGTAACCGAACATTTATTTAGAAGATGAAAATTCAGTTGAATTTTTAATTTCTTGCATAGAAAATTCATAACAAGATCGTAAATTCGTCAATAAATTTGCTTTTGAGATTTCCATGAAATCTCATTTCTTGTCGAATTCCAAAATAATCAGTTTTGAATCGTGTCTGTCTATCTGTGAATATCATTAATAAATAAATTGAATAGCTATTACCAGAAAAAAATGAAATATTATTTATCACGTAGTACTGAAATAGTAGGCATCACATATCAAAGAAAATTCACAGTCTACTAATTAATCCGTAAGCGGGAATGGGAGTCAGAATGATTCAGCGTTGCTCGTTAGCTCTGATTATCACGCAATATTTCGTTTTTGAATAAATCATTTTCTCAGTATCTTTAAGTTATTCCATCAGCAGTATGTTAATAAAAGTCTATGAACACGTATAAATGAGATATTTTTTTTCAAATCTTTTGTTGTTATTTATAGAGCCATTCGCTCCCTGACAAAGAAACTGCTTTTAATTTGATTAATTTAAAACTCATAAAGAAATATTCTTAACATATTATTATTAAATAATATATTCTTCATTTTTTGTTGAATTCTAACAATTATTGATATTAGTTTAATTACGTAATATCTAAGTGAATTAAATACTTATTAAAAGATTGTTTAGGTTTTTCTTATAAAACATTTTTCCAATATTAGATGTTACAACTTTTGACATTTTTAATATTGATATTTTTAATATTTTATATTTAATATCTTTCATACGTAATAATAATGCTCATAGGTCTATCAAATGAGTTCTACTTAAAGCAACGCGCCGTCGTCTGCGGTTGGCCTGGAGTAGAGAGCATACATTTATGTTGTGTTTTCCGACTTGTCCAAGTTTAGCTTGCATTATCGGACTCAACTCAATCGGACTTAACTCTCATCGGAGTTTCATAAGGTGAGCGCCAGGTATCCGTTACCACCAAGAGAACTTCAATGAACGACATTGTTAAGGTGGTGCAGGAATGCTCGTTTGGGGAGGAATTACTCAGGATTCCAGAACTGACCGACATGTTCAAATTGGAACCATGACAGACCAAAACTATCTGAAAAAAACACACATCTACATTTGTTTATATCGCCATATTCATAGAATTCGTATTTATGGATAACAATGCCCGTCCTCACCATGAAAGCATTGTAAATCACGCTTTCTATTGGAGGATAGCACCCATATCGCCGGACTTGAATCCAGTAGCACTTGTGAATGATATACATGGTTGACGAGTTGCAGCTCGTGAACCATCTACTACATGTCTACCGGAACTTCGGAGAGCACTGCTTGATGAGTGGTGTAATATTCCCCAAGATCAAATCGATTATTTGATATTCAGCATGTCGATATTGTACGGACTACATTGCATCTCTGGGAGACAATGTATATATTACCCAACATACCAACCATGGAATAATGTTTTTTGCGAATCAGTTTTTTGTGTAATTTGTTATAGGTAGCAAAAATTCGCAATTTTTTTTAATGATATCAAATATATATCATTTTTTTTTGCTATATGCTTGATACTATTCACAAAATTTTTTTACCTTTCTTTAATAAATAGGATTTATAAATAAGTCACTTTTTGTGCTTCTGACTCTTTCTTTTCCTGAACTTGCGTTATCCTTACTTTATATTCACGAGTGTATAGCTGTAAATAATAATAATAACAAGATTTATACATTTTTGACGGCCGTATTCAGTTATCAATTTTTGCGTGCGATTTGTATTAGAAGTATTTCAACCAATAAATTTCCAATCAGTAAAAACAATTTAACTAGTAAATTACTATTTAGTAAGGTTAGTAATAAGCAACAGTTAGTAACTGTATTATTACTGATTCTTTGTTCAACTAGATACATTACAATTATAAGAATAGTTTCCATTAATGAAAAATAAAAATGTATTGAATTCATTCCCATTTTTCTTGCAAATACTTCATTATTGTTTGAGTTCATCTTAATTCAAATAATCTGAAGAAGGGTAAAATGTTATGCCATTGAAACTCAAAGTAGTTTTATATGATCCTTGTATTTTAACTGAATATGTACTGAATATTTAATCAATTTCATTGTCTTCAATCCCCACAAAATAAAATCTATTATTATTTTCCAGTGCTACCACCGGTAAAAAAATAGGGAGTCAGCAAGTTAGCACATGGTGCCGGTGGGTGGAGCTGGGGATCTAACCAGGAGTGACAGCCCTACAAGGTCATTACAAACAACCTGTGAAATCAAATTGACACACAGGGTTCAAGTGAATTACATTTGCGGCAGTGGTTCCCCCACAGGTGGGCTCCCACCAGATGATGGATGCTTGCCTGGGACTGGCATCTACCACTTGCTGCTTTTGCAATGGACTTGTCAGAAGAAATCCAAACATTTTCTGACCTTCTTGATACAATGCGTTGCTTTTAAATTTCGAAAAAGAAATTATTTGTTTATAAGACATGTTATAAGATGCACATCTATGGCTGTAATTTAATTTTTGAGAGTAAAATCTGAAATAAGACATCAATTCCCTTAAGGGAACCAGGGACCTTCAAAATGACTTTTTGGCAATTTTCCCCTTAGCAATTTGAAATATTACAGGCATTAAGAGTACCTCTATAGGAGATGACATACAAAATTTTAAAGCATTAAATTTATTTATGAGTTAAGGGGGTTAATTTAATGTTATAATAGCGATAAGCAACGTTAATATAAAATGTTCCAGGTGCTCCAAATTAGTTCGAAAACGCTCTAATTTTTATTACTTACTCTAACCCCATGGGAACAAAAGTTGGGATAATTCTTGAAGTTTGAGTACGAAATATCAAAATTAACCAATGTAATACATCATAGCTATTTAAACGTTTTTTTTAAAAATCAGTAGTTTTAAGTTATTACATTGGTTAATTTTGATATTTCACACTCAAACTTAAAGATTAGACCCAACTTTTGTTCTAAAAGGGTTAGAGTAAGTAATAATAAAAATTGGAGCGCTTTCGAACTAATTTGGAGCACCTGGAACATTTTACATTAACGTTACTAATAGCAATTATAATATTATATTAACCCCCTTAACTGATAAATAAATTGATTTAAAGCTTTAAAATTTTGTGTGTTATCTCCTATAGTGTTACTCTTAATGCCTGTAAAATTTACAATTGCTAAGGTGAAAATTGCAAAAAGTCATTTTAAAGGTCCCTGGTCGCCTTAAAAAATTATTAATATCAACAAATTTATTAATTTTTTTTATCTTTCATTGTTGACAATTCACTATTTCAACATTAAAAACACAATGAAATCTTTTTAACTTTTCCTTTAATCTAACAAAAATCTTTAAATCTTTTTTTATAAATTCACTGCTAGTTAGTAATGTTAGAGTGAATACATATACTGATTCGTGTTTTAGAAATTAAAATTTTAATCATTTCTTACATTTTAATTTTGTTGTTCACTATTAATAAGTATGATTTATTATTCGCTAATTAATTATTACTAATATAATTAAACATTGACAAAAATATTTAACCAAATTCAAAGCCAGATTTGATCATTGGAATCAAAATTTAATGAATTTAGTCACTTAGCTGATAAATAAAATTTGTTTGAGCGATTGCAGAAAGTTTGAAGAAATTTTGTTATTTTTTTAGATGTTGATAGTGTATTATATTAAATAATCTTTTAATTAAAATATTCAATGAGATTATTAAAAGTACAATGATGAAAATCTGATTTTACTTTTTTTTTATATTTAATAGTTTTTGTACATTATTTTTAAAAATAGAATAAAAATATGGAAAACAATTAAAATATTAAACAGACAATTATTAATCTCCCTTCCTGTTTATTCAATAGGAATGCAAAGCATAAAAAAGTTTCATAGAATTTGCAAGACAGCTATTGAATTAAAAAAAAATTTAATTACATAATGCAAAGAATTTTAAATTTCTTCATGAGCACCCACATATTTTAAGTACCGCATCATGAACTAAAATGATCTTCTGTTTAACTATAACAATCCTTTTTAAGAAATTCTCCTTAATGAATCTTTAATGGAAAACTATTCATCATGAAATGTCAAGGAAACATTTTTAAATGAGGAATTTGCTCGTTGAAGAAGAAGAATTGTAAATGAATAAAAAAATATTACATCAATTTTTAAATTTGCTATACAAAGTGACATGAAATCGAAAAATTTGCTTTCTTTTAAATTTACTTTGTATAGAAAATAATTTTCCATTTACTAAAACTAATTTGTTGAAAAGGGTTTATTTCAAATAATGTTTATTAAAACACAAAAAATAATGCGTCTTCAAGTGAAATTTAACTCAATATTAATACATTATTTTACGTTTTAAATGTGATATTACAGATAAATTATAATTTCAATATTGATAAAGTAAAATTTTTTAACATAATTTTCTAAATAAAAATTATAAATTCAGCAGTTCTTTTATACATATTGAGGCCAGCGTCCTTGCACAGAGGTAGCGCTTCTGCCTCTGGTGATTTGGGCGTCCCAGGTTCGAATCCCAGTTAGGGCATGGTTTTTTTTTGTGAGGTGAGTGAACGTGCAACCATGTAAAAAGGGGCTGTACAAACGAATGTGTGTGTGTGTATCATTCTCACAAGAGCTAGAAGTCCGGCTTCTGCCCTCCGGTGTTCAGGGGTCCAAACCCTCAGAAGCTACTGCATCCCTCTTTCCGTTGTAAAACGGACACCTCATCATCATTATGAATTTTGAAATATCTAAAACTCAAAGTTTTCTAATTGCAATGTCGGGTTTCGTCACTCGATTAAAATCAAAATTAAGTGAATTAAGCAATTAGTCATAGATTTGTTCTTCAATTAAATAAAATCTTGTTATGAAGAAAGAATAATTATGAGATATTTTATAACTTTATTACAAAATAAGTAAAAAATTGGCACTGTATTCCCATATTTGCAAATTTGAAACAAAGGGACATTAAAAATTCTTGAAATTGGAGGTTTTTTTCGTCTGCTTTGACTTTTTGAATCTAAATACCGTCATAAATAAGG
The DNA here is from genome assembly GCA_026289955.1 of Argiope argentata. Lineage (NCBI taxonomy): Eukaryota > Metazoa > Arthropoda > Arachnida > Araneae > Araneidae > Argiope > Argiope argentata. Next base: position 1,224,673 of record JAOUZG010048486.1, read on the forward strand.
CATTTTGATGAATCATGTTTTAAAATTGTTTTTATAAACATCCATAAACGGAACAACTTGGGAAAAACGGTTTAGTAAATTCAAACTAATAACTAAGCTAAGAGATTTCATTTTATGGATGAATCCAGACGAGAAAAGAAATCTCGGCTACTGAATTGTAAAATTTTTTTCCAATTCCTTTTCAAGACTTCTTTAATCCTTTCTTCCGACATAGTTGTTTTTCATCAATTTTTGGATAAAAACAATAAAAGACATTTGTTTGTTGATAGGCAAGGAAAAAATTGCTCGAATTGGCTTTTAAGACAGCAACTAAAACTAAAATGATAGAATATAATTTATCAATAGTTTCAGCTTTAAGTAGAAGAATTGAAGCAAATTTATTTAATTGAAATCAGTGAAGGAAAATTAAAAGTTTAAAGCATTTTAGCACTTTTAAATGCTAAATTAATCTGATTAGATGGTATTTTCTATTTTGAGATAGCGATATTGTTGAGTCAACTAAGTATTCTTAAGTAAGTTCTTCTATTGTCCAAATGTACTACGCAAGATTTTTTTTTTGAATTCAATCTTATTTCACAAGTCAGAAAGCAGAAATGGTCCACGTGAATTCTTGAAGCTGAGGTGTGATGATATTTGTAATGAATAATAAGCATTAAAAGTTAATTATTCATTATCTGTATAACATTAGATCATGTTTAACCACGACCTTCGTAATACAAGGCCTCACAACTGCTTGCGCTTTCACCCCGTGACGTCACGAGTTTGGATGAACTTTCAAGAAGAATTCTGATGGCAAGTAGTGTAAAAAGGTGCGGATAATTGTGGTCGTTGTGAAGATCGGTGATTGTGTTATTGGTTTTGATTGAAAGTTTTATGATTTTTTACCATATTAATTTTAATTTATCGCAATAAAGATGCCTAGTGCTTGCTGCGTTCCCAGTTGTAAAAGTAATCACACAAAAAATAGCCCCTGTGTTTCTGTATTTTCGTTTCCAAGTGATGGTAACACTAAAAGAGCATGGATCTCTGCAATAGAGCGGGACAATTTCGTTCCAGCTAAATATAGTAAGGTAAGTTGATTTTTTTTGGTACAATTTTTAGTTAATTAATTGTTTTGAACAGCGAAACATTTAAAATTATTTTCTATTTCCATTTATCTTCTGTCATTTTTGTTTGCTCTACATTTAGTTGCTTATACTTCCAATTACGTTGATATTGTTTGCTTGAGTTAAATAAAAATTTTCTTTGCTTTATTGCTACCTCTCGTAGTCTTCTTTCATTTTGTTATTAATAAGTAAAATGTTTTGTTTTTGTGTTTTTTTCTGCTATTCATATTTATAATATGGTATGATATAGGCCTAATTTTGTTGTTTTGTATTTGTAGGTTTGTGCTAAACATTTTCAAGAAAATAAGTTTTTGACTGTTAGAGAAGCATTCAATGAAAGTACAAGAGAACTTATTCAAGTACCAGTGGAATACAAAAGGTAAATTTATTAGAGATTTTTAATAATTATTACTGAAATCTTACGAAGAAGTGCTTAAGTGAGTTAATGTTATTATTGCACTCATAAATATAAAATAAATTAATTATGAAACAATTTTTAATTATATATATCTATATCATGACTATATACTGTAGAAGAATAAATTTATATTTTGTTCTAGAATATTATGTAAAGTTAGAAATAGCTGTATGAACAATGTAAATTTTATATAGGCTTAAAAAATGTAGTTTTTATTTGTTCTATAAGTCATCAGATTATACATAAAATAGTTAATATATATTGTTATTTTTAAAAATCATTACTTATACATAATCTTCAATTATAAATGAATGCAACTTGCACAAAATATCTGAAGCTTTTAAAAGAATTATAAGTTACTCTTTTAAAATCCTTTTTTCACACCTTATAAAATCGAATGATTAATCCATGTGGAATATTGGATTACTTGAGAAATAATTGTTTTATATATTCCAACATAATGTTGAACTATTTGTCTTGGATGAATGAATATTTTTTGATTTAGTTTTATTAGAGAATACTCAATATGATTTTATTTAATACTGTCCAACATATGTTAACTTACATTTTAAGTCTTTAAAAAACATCTATTCTGTTTGTGATTTTATCTCAAGAATTTAATTTTTTTTTCTAGGCTTGCACCTGGTGTTGTGTCTACAATTTTCACTAATTTACCCACTTACTTTTCCTCTGAATCAAAAGCAAGAAGAGAAACTCCAATGGATAAAGCAACAGACAAAGATATGGACAATTTAAAGACTGCTTTAAATAGCGGTCTCCGGGATATAATAAAAAAGGATGAAATTGAAAAAATTGAAAAAATTTCTGACTTAATTTTAAAATTTAAAGATTTTAAATTAAATACATGGAGTGTAGTGTAAAAAGAAATTATTTTTATTTATCTAGACACTTTTGAAGCTCCTAAGGTAAGTCATTCTTTATTTATTTCTTCCAAATTATAAGCTCAAGCATATGTTGTACATCATATGGTTATAAATCTAAGCAATTTTTCTTTTTCTCTTGTTGTAAGCAAATTGGGTTCAATTGTAGAAATTCTAGATCATTTAGAAAATTTTATATATGATTTAAAAAGGAATGTTGAAGTAAAAGACCCAGTCCAGTTAATTTGTGACTTGTTAAAGACTCTCTCTGAAAATTCTGACGTTAACTCTCAAGTAATTAATTTTCTGATGGAGCAAGTTTCTTTTCTAGGAAATAATAAATATACACACAGGTATTCATCTGACATTATATTTTCATCTTTACTTTATACTATAGCACCATGTGCATACAAAATCATTAGACAAAGTGGGTATTTGTTACTGCCTTATCCAAATATTATAAATCATCTGTGTTCAAAATATAGTACTAGCCCACAATTGGAACAACTAGACTCAAATTTTTTCATGTACATAAAACAGAAAATTAAATATTTGCAGGAGAAAGACAAAATTGTGACTTTATTGTTAGATAAAGTGCACATAAAGGAATATTTGGGATATACAGGCGGTTGTGTAACTGGTATGTCATATGATTCTGAAACTTCTAATTCTAATGCCCAAGTTTTAATGATCAAAAGTATTGCATCCCAGTACAAAGATGTACATGTTCTGCCAGTGCATTCTATATTGGGGAAAATTTTGCATGAACTTATTAAAAAAGTCATTGTTGGATTGAATTTACCAGACAATTTACCATTGTTGGATTTGGTATTATTACAGACAATAATTGTTAATAGGAAAGCTGTTGGATTTTTTATTGATCCACCAGAATTATCTTTTTGTTATCCTCACCCAGTTAATAAATTAAGACTACTCTTCTTTGTTGTAAATCCTGTTCATTTGTGCAATTGTATGAGAAACAACTCGTTAAATAAAAACAAATGATGGTAAATGTTTCTCCTATCCTAATTTTGATTTAGTTCATGAAGTAAAAGATATAGCCAACTTTAACACAGCTCAATTTTTAACTATAAGAGATTAATATAACTTAGAATCTGATAGCTTTTTTAAATATGGTTTTAAATTAAGTTTTGAAGCACTTGCTCCATCAAATATGGAAAGGCAAAATGTTCATTTAATATACTGACCTACTGCATATTAACTTTCAAGGGTAACAAGTAATATCAGTTTAAATTGTTAATTGACTTTTATCATAATTTTTTTAATATTGTAATTAACTTTATTAGTAATTTTATATTTTAACTTTATTTACTTTCATTTGTCTGTATGAAATTTGTAATAAAGTTTTGAAAACAAATGTATTTAGTTATTGTCTTTCTGAAAATAAAATATTATGATTCTAATAGTGTGTGATTTTTTTTTTCATTTGTGTTTTATTTCACTTTTTTGGTAAATTCGGATATAATAAAGTTTGGTTTATTAAATTGTTATGAAATCTTAATATATAAAATGAAAGCAGTTTTTAATGTGAAAAAACAAATCTGTTAAAGTAATTTATTTTTGAATTATTTGGTGTAAAATTTAAATTTTATATTAAAATTACATTTGGTATCAATTAAGTAATTTGAGAAGCAAACAATTATTTTACCTTATATGAATTGCATGTATTACCTACCACTAAACTAAAAAAATCTAAAAGTTTTAATAATTAATTTTAAGCTTTTAAAAAACTTTCTAACAAAAAGATAAAATGATTTTTAATAAAATAAAAAATTGTCTATTAAAACAAGAAGAAAACAAATAATAATACTAGAATGCATGCATCCAATATGCATTTTGATTCAAACCTTAGAAAATTTGAATGTTATTAAATGGTCAATAAGCTATAGAGGATCTTAAGATTTTCTACCATTCTGTTGCTTTTTTGATGCTGGGGGAAAATAAATCATCTTGAATTTTATACAAGAAAAATGTCTTACCATTGGGAAGAATGAGCTATTTTATGAAATAAAAGTAATTAATTAAAGTAATTACTAATGAATTTAAAATCTACATAAATATCGAGGAAGAGGGGATTCTGCTCACGCCAGTCAATCATCCACAGCGTGTGACGTCACAAACAAGTTGTGAGGCCTTGTATTACGAAGGTCGTGGTTTAACCGGTTTGCCCGTACGCCGTTCGTGCATCGATTTATCGAATTTTGATAGTTGTATACAAAAAATAAATCATTCATAACAATTACAATTCAATAGTAAAATGACCGAATACGTAGATAAGCCACGTATTCCATGGATTTCCATTTGAATCAAAATAAGAAAATATTCCCAAAATAGAAGGTGTCATCTTATTAGATAGCACGGAAAATAAACCAGTTAATGGGTGAGTAAGTTTTTAAGAAAATTTAAGAGTTGCAATACTTTGACTTTGAATGACTTAAATAAAGAATTATTTAGTTTTGATCACAGGTCTAACTGTTGCGTCATCATTACTGTTTTTTTTTTAAGATTAAATGTATAAGTACGAATAAGAAAAAAATAAGAGGAATTCAAAATTAGCAATATTTGTCTTTAAATGCATAGAAACATCCATCTAGATATATTTTACGAATAAAATGCAATAATCTTAAATTGTTTCTCTCACTAATATTACATTGATGTTGATGATGATGAAGTGACCGCTTTACAATGGAAGGAGGCGTGCAGTAGCTTCTGAGGGTATGGGCCTTTGAGAACCCAAGGGCATAAGCCGGACTTCTAACGCATATAAAGATGACACACACTTATCTCATTCACTTGAATATCCTCTTTTTACAGGGGGGAAGGGGTTCATTCCTACGACTCACAGATAGAACACGAAGGAGCAATCATGCCCTGACCAGGACTCGAACCCGGGAAGCCCAGATCACGAGGAAGAAGCTCTACTTATGTGCCAAAACGTCGGCATTTTTGCTTTTAAACTGTTTATTACAAAAATAAATTGTTTTTTTTAAGTATGGAAAATTTTTCTATCTTTTTAATTCGCAGAAATAACTCACTATCATTGCAGAATCATTACCTTTTTTCCACCCAGAATGACTCGTCTGCACAAAAGAATTTCGAAACTTTGTCAATAAAAAAATTGCAAGAATGAATGTAATTAGATGCAGCAGCATTTTTGCGATTGGACATAATGTCACTGCAGGCCAGATTTCAGCTAGAAAATACTTGTAAAAGAGCTCATTGTTTTGAATCTATTTTTTTGCGTATTGTCAACACAGACAAAAGAATTTCAGAGCGCAATTAAAAATCGGAAGAAATAATGCATCTACGTCTCGGCAATATACTACAACTTTACTGTGTGTGTGAAACCAATAACACTGCTTGGAAACGAGTGTGTCATAAACATTTGGCGAGCTATCTCTATGTATCTGTCCGAAAAAATAATCCAAGAAGATCATGATTAAAAACTGCGACAAGGAAAAATGACCCGTGTCTTATTAATGCACGTCAATGGGAGACCATGGTCGCTGCTCGTAAACGACTGTATTATCATAGGACCTCTACCTCTGGAAGTTCTAGCCTTGGAAAGAAATACTGAAGTAAACCGTAATGAAATAGGGGAAAGAGACAATCCCTGAAAGCAGCATCATATTTAAGGCAAATATCCCAATAGTATTATTTAGAAAAGAACGCCACAGGTAATTATTTTAAGACATACGGTATATTATGTTTTATTTGCAGTTATCTTGCTATATATTTGCTATGTAATTCATCAAACCCAAATGTAGCGAATTAAAATTCTTTACTTCTATAAATAGTCCATGTTAAAACAGTTTTTAATTTGTACATTAAACCTACTCAATGAAAAGTATTACTACTTGTTTTTAGTTTAATTACCAATTAGAAATATTTGTTAATTCGTAAAATGTTGTGATTTTTTTTTACTTTCTATTATTCAGCAAAGTCTCTAACATTATTCGAATCGCAATGATTTATAATTTTAAAAAACCTAGCTATTTTCAATGAAAATATAAAATCAATTATATACGTATTAAGACGGGAAAGTAATACATGCCCTAAATTAGGTTTATTTTTATCACAGATATTAAAACCACCTAAAAATTTCGTTTTGCCTTAAGCTGATGTTGAAATTTAAGAATGTATCGACTGTTTTAGAATGTGTTGAAAAATTTTAGATATATTTATATTGTTTCCGATTTTTTAAATTCATTTTATTTAAACATTTTATTTAGCTGACTAATGATTGATTAATTTTGTTTATACATCTATACTATGAATAAATGGAATTAATAATTAATAGCTGAAGTTAAATAAATATTGGATGATTTGAAGTTAATTTGAAGCAATCATACGATATTTCTAATTTAGCCCTTAAATTGAAAATTGGAAAAATCATAGAACCATTCTCAAGGTGAAGCTCTAGACGGAAAAAGTGGGTAAATAATTTATCTTTTTCAATAATTTCAATATAAAATTAATATTTCTTTCAACCTTTATTTCTTATTTTTTGTTTCAACATATAAAATTTAACTTAACATCAAATATGTATTAATAGAAAAGGCGAAGAAAGTGAAATAATCTACAGAATGATTAGAATTTATGACACATCGTGTAAAATTACACAGAAAATAGTTGAGTGACAGAGTGAATCTAAATATGCATTCGGAAAATAATTAACGATGCAGCATTATGCATCGTTAATTATGCAATGTACAAAACACCATGGAAATTTATATGGCAAATAAAAGGGGTATTTTAACCACTTGCAATTGTAAGCGGATTAATCTGCACTCGAAATTTGAGCCATCATCAAATTTAAAATGACTAATACATTTATAATTGGGTTAACATCACCTGAGCTAATTGTAAGAATATTGTACCATGACTAATGATAAAATTCTTTTCAAAACAATTTCTTTCTCAAAAAGCGAATTTTTAACAGTAGTACTAATAGCCTTTAAAAAATGGAATTCATTTTTTTCATTCATTCATTTTTTTATTATTTTGAGCTAATCATTTGTTATTTTGAACTAAAATGCAAACCGTTTTGATTGGTGGTGTGCCCAAAATATTGTATAGTGTACCAAAAGTTCGCTATCTCTGATATAGGGTGTCAAACATCCTCCTGTATTTGTTAAAGATAAAAATGAATAATCGGTTTTTAATTCTTAAAACTTTTTAAGAATTAAAAACCGATTATTCATTATTTTAGTTTAATCTTTTTAAGGAGAGGGGATTCCAAAAAGTTAAACGCAAAATATTTCCTTTTTCTTACATCATACAAAACTATGCTTTAGAATATAACATTTTTGTTCAGCAGCAATAAGTTAGAAATATTTTCGTCGATTACATACTTAGTAGCCGAAAAACCGAGCTGCGTTATGCCATTTTATTCTTATAAAGTCGTGTTTTTCGAGAAAAATATTTACAATAGATATGATTCATTCGGAAAAATATATTTATAATAGATACGAATCATTCTGAAAAAATATATTTACAATAGATACGAATCATTCTGAAAAAA
>JAOUZG010048486.1:1240893-1257787 GCA_026289955.1 Argiope argentata
AGTGAGTCATTTGTATTTGGTTATGTTTAATGAGTCATTTGTATTTGATTATGTTTAAGGAATCATTTGTATTTGATTATGTTTAACGAATTATTTCTTTCAAACACCATTTCAATTTACTCACACATCTTTGAAACATACCATAAATTCCCTTTATACTTCATTTTAAGGTATTCCGATACATATATTCTTTAAAAGAAAATTCTCTACAAATTATATTTACTTTTTGAACAACTATGTCTATCTCTATTATAACCTTTATTCTGATGATCAAAAATCAATCAAATATGGTAATCATTATTCTCATTTCTCAAACTTATTTTGTCTCCTCACCAAAATTTTATTTTTTATTTCTTATTTTTTACTGAATGGCCTGAAAGGTAGCACATTATATATCTATTCTCCGCTAAAGTACTTCAAAAGTGAAAAAAAAAAAGAACGTGTACTCTCAGTGAAAGCTAAATTTTTTTTTTAATAAAAATGTACGAAAATAAAGTATTCTCTCGCATTTCTTCACTATTCCCTGTTAATGGAAAGAAAAAATAAATGTTTAATCTCTGATTTGGGTTATAAATATAAACTCTGAAAACAAAAAAATATGTTGCTAATTTTTAGTAAGCAAGTTTCTTCATTTTAAGTACTTTTCTAAGAAAATTGAATGTAAACAATAAAGGGGTAAAATTTAAAATTTCCATTATTATTAATACCATTCAGTGTATTATTTCCTCGTCAAATTCAATCACATTTGTAATGATATTTCAGCATATAAATCATTGAAGTGTCCATTATATTATAAAGCTTAAGAATCAATTATTATTTAAATCATATCGCGAAGCTACTATCGCCTCGAATGTTCTAATATGATAGAAGGAAAATATTTAAAAATACATTTTTAAAATTTATTTCGTGAAATGGCTTTACACTTTCCATAAACTTTAATATTTTTGATCATGAATGTTTTCAATCGTTTCTATTAAGAAAAAATCCATATTTTCCAAATCCATAACTCCATATTTTCGGAATAATTTTAATTTCAGGAATAAAAGAGTTGGAAGATTCCACCTTTTAAGGATTTCAATTAAGTGTTTATCACGTTTTACTAATTATTATTAATTAGTGATTATTATTTAAAAAGTATCTTTCATGTATTTTTATAAAGAGTCTTTATATATTTCATTCAGCGTATTTGTAAAAGAAATAATTGATGTCAGTTTTTCTCTACGATAGATCCAATTTGTACATTTGGTACTTTCCCGGTAGCTTGGCGTCAGCAAAAATTCGACAAATAATGCAGAATTCCGCCAAATGTCTTGCAGCGATTGTTAAGAAAAAAATCTCCAAATAACGTAGAATTCTGCCAAATTTCTTTGGCGATATTTCGTTGGCGTCTGGCTAACGGAAAAGTACTGTAAATTTGATAAATTCATTATTCATGATAATGGCATGTTATTAGAAACTATATTAGCGAAGAAATGCTCTCAGTTCTATTTTCAAGGAAATATTTCTTACCTTCAAAGGGAATATTAAGCTTTGAATAACATTTCCAAGAAATTCAGAGCAAGGTTGTTTCCTTAGGCAGATTTATGTAAACATAGGGAACTCACCTTTAAAAATTTGTTTTAAAGACATTTTATTTACAAGCATCTTCTAATGCGTCCCCGAAGGGTAGAATATTGCACACTTTCGGCCTAATTGAACTGAATCAAAGGCTCACTAGGGATGAGAAAATTGTAATCCTCTTTCGAACATAGCTTGTAAACGATCGCACTGCGATTTATTTTGGTCTACAGTGCCGGAAATGGAGAATGTAATGGTTTGTGCTTCCATTAAGAAACGTACGTAAACAGGGTATTATCGAAGAAATCCTTAAAGAGTGAAATCTTTCTAGCTTAGCTTTGGTGTAAATCAGAGTGGGTGGATGATTATTTTGTTGCAAAAACAACATATGATTGAAAAAGTTTCTGTAAACTTTACTGACCCGAGGCAAAAAAAGAGTACAAGATTGAACTCTAATATGAAATGAATAAGAGTTTTGGAAGCCATTTTTTAAAAATAATAATAATAATTTTTTTTAATCTGAAAAAAAGATACAAATTTTTTATGTCAAACATTTTATCTTTAGAACTTTTCATGGGTGATTAATGCAATTTTCTGTCAAAAGAAAATTTGACAGTAAAACCCAATAAGTTTAAAATGATATCTTCTACTACGCAACCTAAATGTATCATGTCAGAATATCATTTCTTGAAGGCCAAGCACCACGTGCTCCTGGGAGTTAAATTTATATATATATATATATATATATATATATATATATATATAATCAATTTTAATTGTCATTGAATGAGCCACTTTAATATTGTAAACGATCCAAAAAATGTTGTCTTCCATTTATTGTTTAAAAAATATCCACATTTCCTATTTATTTCATTTCATATAATCACGAACTCAAAATGATATTTTCCTAATTTTTATTTGCTGTAGTCATTAACTTATTTTTTTAAATCGGAGCTTTTGTAAATGCAATGGTAACATGCTGTTATAAGCAGAGTTTTTGAGAAGCTCGTGCAGATAGCCTACGGATTTTTATTGATTCCAAAAACCACATCGCAAAAACTATATCATGTTTTGACCTGATAAAAATTAAATATAATATTCAGGATAATATTATTATTAAAGTAATTACTTTAAACAGGAGTAGCACGTATTCCCCGTGATCTGGTAGTCCCGGGTTCGATACCCTCTTCGGGTATGGTGGTTTTTCTGTATTTTATCTGCAATGAATGTGAATGCGCCCTTCTATAAAAGGGATTGTGCAAGTGAATGTGATGAGTCAGTAACAAAAGTTGTACTCTGGGCCCTAGTTGGCATAGAAACAACAACATATGGATAAAAAAATAAGAATCAGTATTTTAAAATTCATTGAAATGAAATGATTTTAATTAATTATGAAAACAAGATACGGATTAATTGAATTCTTTTTTTCTGTTTCTATAATTAATTTTTACACCCTTTAAAGAGAATAAACAAATTGTTTGAAATTTGCTTAGTATGATAATTTTTTAGAGTTTTGAATTATTTAATCACAATAAATATAAACTGTATACAAATGGATTACAAACAATACTTCTTTTCTATCACAAGAAAGATCATTTATTGGAAATTCATCTCTTTCTCGAGTACTTTTCCGTTAGCCAAGTGGCAGCCAAAAATCGCCAAATAATGCAGAATTCCGCCAAATTTCTTTGGTGGGAAAAATACCCAATCTCGAAATCTAATTTTTGAAAAATGCAACGCTTTCCTTTTAATAATTCGTACACAAGAAAAAACTGTTATTTGGATTTGTTTAACAAAGACAAAACTTTTTAACGAGCTTTAATTATAACAACTGATTTGTATAGCGTGCAAAATAAAATGAAAATAATTGATTCCCTTAGCAATCGATGTCTCACAGAAATATTGATGAGGACACATCCATATCTTCCATGCTGGAACACTAGTATATGTCTTTGCTGCGTGCTTCTTTAAAGAGAATATTTTTATCTTACATGGAAAGAGTGTTGGCCGGAAAGTGATATAGAACAGGAACACCGAGGGTTTTCTATAAGTACCTGTGGAGATTTATTTGTGTGGTTGTACCTCAGATCAAGATTATGCAGTTAGAAGTAGATAGCAGAGGTAATTGGAATAACTGGAGGAAGAAAGAAGACATTACTATTGAAGAATTTATGGTGCTCTATTTTGTGTACGCATATGGTATGGTTAGGAATAGGAGAAATGATAGACGCAACAGAATAGCAACATAAATTTGTTTAATTGTAAATTATAAATTTGATTAAGATTTTTTTTTGAATGGGGCGTTTTTTACATTACATAGATTCATATCGAAAAAAATATTTAGCTTAACGAGTGCTACGGATTATGAGTAATCTCCGCGGACGAGTTCTATTTTTTAAATTAATATCTATATTGTATGGCATGGCATTTTTTGAGAGAGAAATAACGGTTTTATACATTAATTCCTCACTCTAAACTCCACACTCCTAAAAATTATTAATGATTACCAATAAGATTTCAACTTCTATCTATGGAACTAATCTTCATTAAAATACTCCCACTGAATTAATCCATATACAGAGCATGCTTTCAATTTTTAATCATACTTTTTTTAAAAATTTAGTCTTTGTAAATAATCTGAAAAATATGAATATTTTACATTTGAATTAACTTTTAAAATATACCGTGTAGGAAATCCCGAATTTACATGGTAACAAGCTTAACTATTCAGAAACATGATGATATATAATTTTAATAATATTCATATTTTTTAAAAGTTAGTACAAATGTCTAGTTTGGTAATTTCAAAAGTGCTTTCAAGTAAGTGAAGTGTAAATTATCACACTGATGTAACTTGGAAATAGGAAAATATTTTGTATGTGAGGGACTTTATTTTCTGACTTTAAAGTACCGAATGATAAGTTTTAACTTTAAAAAAATCACAAACTGCCCTTAACTATTCAGGAGTTCTTTAATCACATACAGATTTACATATCTTGAAAGGAATCTAAGTTTGTATAAGCATATTTCTTTTTCACGATGTTTAAACCTCATTTATACTTTTATATTTGGAGTCTGATAACTAAAAGCATAAATATTTATAAAAATAAAATTTACCTTTTAAAATTGTGATGCATGAATAGGATTTTTGCAATCTCCTTACGATTTCCCTTTTTTATATCAGTATTCTATCTATCCTATTTTTATTTTGAAAAACTTTCAAATAAATTATAAAGAAATCGAGTTTGAAGATTTATCAGACGGAAATTCAAACAAAAGTGATATATTAATCCCTACATGACGAAGAAAATAATATTTTATTTTTAATTAAGAGAATTAACATTGCTTTGAAAATATGGGTGAAAATATGCGAAAAATAGTGGAAATTTGTAAACAATAATATTTTTAATTTTATATGGATTATAAGAAGACTTAGTGATATCTCTGAAAAATGAGGTCTTTTTGTTGTGATATAATATGTTGTTTCTGTTATTCATAGCAATTGTCATCGAAAAAAACGCTGAAGAATTCAGCGATTTTAAGCCAAGAGAGCGTCTCTTGTTTTCAGTAACGCCATCTAGGACCAATAGTACGTCTTAGCTACTCATACGTCACAATCTTTTATATTCATGCATTTCATTCACTTATTTCACCACATACCGTAACTTAGACCTGAAGCAGGGAACTCTCACCTCTGAAACAGCACATCCAGGGGGGTTGTATTTACAAGCATAACTTTGTAGCTACGACAAATTTATACGTGCACCAGCCACCACATACACGGTGAGTCTTCGTCCAGTGCACTAATAGAGCTCACAGATCTAATAGGGTATTTTGATTATTCGTTAAACAACAATTTTATAGCTGATTTTAATAAAATAATTATCAGCTGGAAGATAATTAAATCGCAATTATTTTTATCATGAACTATTCTGTTTGATAAAAAATGAAAAATATAAAAAAGAACATTTAACATCAGTCAAGAAAAGTAGCTATTCAGTTTAATTTATAAATAATTAAAATTTGACAAAAATTGCTTCATATATTGAAACTTTTCTAGGTACCTTTGAATTAAAACTTGTAGCTCGAGGTCAAACTATCTGATCTATAGAGCGCCAATTCAATATATTCATGCATACAATTTTATTATTTATAGATATATGAAACTAAGATAAAATTAATTTTTACAAGTAAAAATTAAAGAAAACCGAGGATTGGAAATATAAAGTTTGTTTTCAGGCATATGTGAGAGTAAAATGTTTTTAAATATTTTACATTAACATTTTTAATTAATCAGAAAATGCCACGTCAATGCACTTTCATTAAATAATATTTAATTTTATTATTACCAAAGTTAAAATAGGATTCTTTTCTTTACTTTTTTACAACTATATTTTTAATAATTATTATAATTAGTACATTTTTTTACCGAAATGATGACCCTCCTCAGGGCCTACCTTCAAATGAATATATGGAGCTTCAGGCATGGTGGTTGGTTCTCACTACCCTGGAGGGTACACGAAAAGTTGGGGTATGACTCCTGCCATAGATGGTGGTATGTATTCCCATAGAGAAGGGTTGTACCGTGGTCGATGATGGCCCTTAGGACTCACAGTTCCCGCCAGTGCTGCTGTTGCGGCTGTGTGTTCATTTAGTTTTATTTAACTGTATGCCATCGGGTGAGTCAGTGATGACTTACCAAAATCATGAACTATATATGCGAAAATCATCCATATAAGTTGGGATTATATTTTAAATAGATTTGATGACATTTTATAAACCCTCCCGTCAATAAATAAATAAAAAAAAGACTCAAGTATTCTAAAAAAAATAAACCTCTTGATTCATTTGTTTAAATTTCTGAGCCATTCAATAAAAGACAACAAAATTCTGGATAAAGTAGTAGATTATCATTTCCATATAAAGCCCCCTACAGCAAGCCAAAGAAATATTCGTCGAAAATAAATAAGCAACGTCTGAGGATACTATCCTTTTAAGAGGCTTTTCGAAAAGATTTAACTTTTAAAAGTTTCAGAATAAATTTTAGTTTTAAACCGTGTTCGAATATTCTAATGCCTTTCGATGGATTAAGAAGGTCTTTTTATATTGAACTTGTTTATTCTTTCAGAAATTTGTTTCTGAAAATGTTTTTGAATATTAAGGTTGAGGGAGCAATAAAAATATCCGGAGAAATCATTAACAAAATCAAATTAAAAACAAAACAAAACAGATTAGCTAGTCTGGAATGTATTTAATAAGCATTAAATTCAAATAAATTTGAAATCTCATGCTTTAGTTAGCTGGTTAATTAATGTATACTATGGAAAGTCGTATTAGTTTAATCTTTAAAATTCTTCAGTAAAAAATAATGGACACAAAGTGAAATATATGTTATTATTTGATTTCAAAATGATACTTAAACTTAAAGATACTTTATTTCTTATTTATAAACGTTAACTAAAAAAAGCTTTAAAGGGTAGTTTAAGTAGAACTTTATTTGGTACTGTTGCCATTTAAACTAATGAATGTTTACAAGTAGTAGAATATATTGTTTTTATATGTCATAAGCTCGAAGTTATAGTAAACAATTTCTTTAAAAAATTTTCTAATAAGAAATTTTTGTTACATTTTCAACCGAAAATTGATACCAAAAATTTGTGAAGGAATTGAATCTTTTGTTTACTCAAAAAAAACTGAAAGGAATCTTCTTTTTCAACATATTGAATGGTTAGACTTTTATGCTAAATATTTCAAGCTTCAACGTGGAGATGCTGTTCAGTGGAGAATCAAATTTCTTGGAACGTTTCTTTTTTATAGTATCAAATACCTATTCTTCCAAGAATTTCTGGATATTTTCTTGTTATAAGTATACTAACTCATATATTTTTTAAAGGATTGGGATTTCCATTAAATATAATCTAAAAATGAGCCTCAGAAACCTCATCAAATAGTCTATTGATATAATTTGTGATAAAAAGAAACATCAGAAATTTCATCAAATTTTCTACTGATATAATTTTGTGTAAAAATGGACATCCGAAACTTCATCAAATTTTCTACTGATATAATTTTGTGTAAAAATAGACATCCGAAACTTCATCAAATATTCTACTGATATAATTTTGTGTAAAAATAGACATCAGAAACTTCATCAAATATTTTACTGATATAATTTGTGGTAAAAATTGACATCAGAAACTTCATCAAATATTTTACTGATATAATTTGTGGTAAAAATTGACATCAGAAACTTCATCAAATATTTTACTGATATAATTTGTGGTAAAAATTGACATCAGAAACTTCAAATATTCAACTGATATTATTTGTGTTAAAAATGAGCAACAGAAGCCTCATAAAATAATCTACTGATATAATTTTTGGTAAAAATGAGCACCAGAAACCTTATAAAATATTCTGCTGATATAATTTGTGGTAAAAATGGACATCAGAAAACTCATCAAATATTCTGCTGATATAATTTGTGATGGAAAAAAAACCCTCAGAAACTTTATCAAATATTCAACTTATATTATTTATGTTAAAAATGAGCATTAGAAGCCTCATAAAATAATAGTCCACTGATATAATTTGTGGTAAAAATGAGCTATTGTATTTTATGATGTATTTTATGATAAGTTGTACTGAGTTTTTTGTTTCTTAAATGAGTGAAGGGATATTTTCAATTTAGAAATCAAAATTTTGGAATTCAAAAATTTCGATTATTTTTTTAACAATTTAAATATAGAATGCATGCTTGTCGTTGGAAATGCACAATTTTTAAAATCAATCTTATATTTATTACAGCAAGGAAATAAATTTATAAATAATAAAAAATTTAACAAAGTCTGATTTTTATTTCGAATAATAACTGTAATGTGCGTATTTTTTGCTACAAAAATATGATTATTAATGAACAATCAGCATGCTATAATTTAATAATGTTCTCACTTTATAACTAGACACAATATGGTAACGAAAATATAATTCCTTTTTAATTTTTTATATTTATTAAAATGCATTTATATTTATAATGAGTAAATAATTAAAAATAGAAAATTTTTAATCTTAAGTAAAATTAAATTTGTATACTGAAATGAAAGAAAATATAATTTATGCATTTATATACAAATATTCATATTCATTAAATTTGTCTTATATTAAATAGAATTCGTGAAAAAAATTTATTTTTTAAACTGGAATTAAAACAAGTCAAAAAGAAGAAAATTAATTTCCAAATTAGACACAGAATTTTAGAATTTATAATCAGTATCTTCAGTTAAAATCATAATGATTTTTTTCGAAATGTAATTATTTTTTCAAGATTCGGTTATAAATATTTTACTATAGAATCCAATTAACCGATATAAGCTATCTCAAAGACAAGGCAAATACTTATAAATAATAAAAATTCAGTGGAATTAATTAAAAAGAGCCAGCATATATATACTTCTGAAAATTTATGTTATTAATTTTTATTTCGATGAATAATACAAGAAGCACTTCAGTATTATATTGAATCTTATTATTATCTGTTAAAAGACAAAAAATAATTAATCAAAATTTCTGAAATTATACAGTATAAATTGCTTCATTTACGGAGGAAATGATTTCTAATTTCATATTCAAATATCTCGAACCATAAAAGTAATTTTTAAATTTTAGGAAAACTATCGAAAATGATTATTGAATAATAAAATTAATTAATAAACGTCCTGAAATGTATGGAATCATTAAATTGTTTCTACGAAATTTTTCCAGCTTCCTGATAGGAAAATTGAAAAATAGTTTTCATATTATTTACTTTAATTTCAATTTATAACAATACATTTTTTACGTATTTATCTATCATAAAACGAGTGAATGCATTGCATTTTTAATATATTACGAAAAAGATTTCAGCATTTCGGTTTTTCATTTGTGCTAATAATACTTTCCTTTGTATTGAACTGTTTTTATAATATTTGTTTTTATTAAACATTTACATGCATAGTAAAAATGAAAAAATAGAATATTGTAATTGAAATATAAAAATATCCATATTTGTAGTTATTTATATTAATATCCGGAAGAAAGTGGGTTTTAATTTTTCAAAAAAATATGTAAAATTACATTACGAAAAATATAAGTACTGCACGAACTAAAGATTTATAATTGTTATAGTTTTCAGAACATCATTAAGCATTATTGATTAGATAATTAATTTTCGGTAATGGTTTGGGAATTTCATATTATAAAAATGATAATTTCTTGAAATATCTTACGAATTTTTCCCAAGTTCGAAATTAATTAAAACACATTGAAAAAGAAATATTTAAGCCATGAAAGAAATCAATACTAATTTTCAACTGATATTAAAAAAGGAGGGGGTGAATCATTTTATTTAATAAATAATTGTGCTTATTTTTTAAATTTAAAATCGTCATAGGACTGTATTACTCGGAAAGATAACTTCTGAAAGTTATCTCAGAATATTTTTCATTGTACATTATGTTCTGAAAAGATCAAATTATTACAAAAAACGAAAAAAAGGGCGTAATTAAATCAGAAAATACTAATTTTAATCTATTTTAAATACTAATTTTATCTAATTTAATCTATTACAATTAGAAAGCAATAGAACAATGAAATATTTCTTATGCTTTTAAATTGTCCTTGTGCAATCTGATCTTTTTTAAAATATTATTACCTGATCTTTTTTTAAAAATATTTTTTTAAAAAGATCATATGTGAATGCATACATATATTGGGTTTGCACACTTATGATTATAAATAGAATATATTCTGAAAGAACATTAAGAAAAAGATTTTTCAAATCAAGAGCCTTCGAAAGTTATTTGAAATTAAGGAGGAATTTCAACATACCGTACACTTTAGAAATTTATTTCTTACTTTTTTATTTTCTTTATTTTTTATTAGTCATTAAAAATTAGTTTCATTATTGAAAATATCTTATATAAAAATTTGTTCAAATATTACATTTTCATATATATAATATATATATAATATAGGGTGTGGGGTTGAGTTGCAGTAATTTTGAATACATTCTTGAAATTATGTTTATTCTTATTTTCTCTAACAAATATTTACAAGTACTTTCAAAGTCATGTATTAATTGAAAAATATCTTTTGGCTACTGATTATGATAAAAAATTTATTATTATTATTCATTATATTTCACATATTTTTGAATATAGATATTATTTCACCATTGATTGTGGTTTATTATATTTTACTATTAAATCACACTAGAGCTTTAAAAATATTTTTTAGTTAAATAGATATTTTTGTTTCATTAAATATCGAATATAAAATATCTTAACAATTTAATAATTTTCTTTTGGAATACCTGAAAAACAATACCTTAAAAACTATTGGAAAAAATGGGAAACTAACCTTTATGAAAAAATAAATAGCTGAATATTATGATAAACGAGAAGACATATTTAGGATTCAAAAGCACACATTAAGAACTTAAAAATTAAATACCAAACTTAGTATCAAAATATAAAAATTCTATTTCATATAGTGTGATCATGCTACTGTTCCAATTCATTGTTCTTTGTTAGTTACATTAACCACAATAAATAATAAATATTTCTTACCAATTAATTGAATTATAGTATCTAAGAGAACAGAGAGAGATTCTATTCCAATCTCAGAAATAGCAAATTTATATCTCGCCGGCGAAACAAACTTTGATTTAATCAAAGTAGAGATAAAATAGGCTGTCATATCAAGAATACGACTACCATCATATGTCATGCCCCATAAAAGTCATTATTTTTTTCTCTTTTTCTGAATATAGCTTCAACTGAAGAAAGTAATCATCAGATAACCACAGAAAAAAATGTTTTTCTTTTCTTATGGAGTATGTTTTTTTCTTTCTGCTTAAGTTTCACTTGTGAGTTTTGTTCTAAGGGTTTACAGTTACTCCTCATTTTTTTATATCCACTCTTCTGATTGTGTGTCCGCGCGCATGCTTGTGTAATCTATTAGTCAAGTCGTTATCTTGTGTTACCATATATGGTACAACCCTATTTTGGAGAATGGTACTCTAAATTTCAAAGCAAGTATTCTAACATTTTAATTACTGTCCTTCTAAAATCGAGTAAAGTAAACATGTTGATTCTGTGATAACTTACAAAAAGAAATAAAAAAAAATAGATTTTTGTACTATTTTACAGTTAAAAAATTATTTTTAATATTTCTTGTTTATTAATAACGTAGGTTTACTCAAGACTGATAGTACTTCAATGTTTAATTTCCATTATTTTCGACAAACAATTTTATCTTTGCAAGAAAATTCAAATCTGTTATTATTTTTTATTAAATATATAATCATATTCTGTGACCTTTGAACCATCAAGAAAAATTATTCCATTTACTGTCTGCGTAGTTTACAAATGGAATCGGAAAGTGATATCTTAGTCACGCAAAAAGAACAAATCCAATAAGTATATAGATTATCAGGCCTGTTAAGAATTTAATGACCTGCTGATGTTATTGGGCTCATTACAATTGGATAATTCATATGCACAATAAGCAAATCTAATGCATATTTTGAAAGAATGAAAATAACTTCCCCACAAAACAAAGCTTAGGACAATACATCTTCAATTGCGTGTTAGCATGCGATGAAAGTCTTGTGTTGTAACTACTGCAAT
Organism: Argiope argentata; assembly: GCA_026289955.1. Taxonomy (NCBI): domain Eukaryota; kingdom Metazoa; phylum Arthropoda; class Arachnida; order Araneae; family Araneidae; genus Argiope; species Argiope argentata. The sequence continues at coordinate 1,253,118 of JAOUZG010048486.1, forward strand.
CGCATAAATAAAATAAACTACATCCAAAAAGACTCCGAGTAAAATGACCTACATTATAAGCATAAAATTATCTAACAAACCGATACATTTTTTCCATATTTTTATCTCAGCATTCTATTCAAAAGTAAGTAAAAAAAATTAAGTAAAATTTGTTGGCGGGTTGAGTTTTCCTTCCAATCCCTAGATGACAGCATATTACCATTATCCTGAAGTTATGAAGAGAAGATTTCTTGTTTACTTGGCTGCCAAGAAAAGGAGACGTTCACGTGAGTGTGAGCGGTGAATAACTTGTGAGAAAAAGCACAGAAAATTTATTTTAACAATCGTACAGAAACATAACGAGTTTCTTAAATAAATTAGTAGTTTATGAGGAAAACTATTTTATTGCCTTGATGGAATATTAGAAACCGTGATATGGAATTGCTGATCGGAAAATGTATAAAAATAAGGATTGACTCTATTCGAATAAATGGATGGCTATATGACGACTTAATGATTTTTCTTGCGTAGAATCTCCAATTTTTTTGCAAACAGGAACACAGGGTATTTGCTCACGACGAGTGCAGAGATAATTCATTGGAGAAATTCCCCCTATATTCGACGTTTGTCAACAAATTTTCTTCTTGATTGAAAGTTCAGATATTAGCTTTGTGGGTTGAGAATAAAGAAATTACAGATCATCTTTCGAATGAAATTATCTCATTTAGTAGCTATTATTTAAAAAAGTATTTAGAAAAAAAAATCAAATAATTTTTCAGTATCTGAATTCAGATTTTGAATTTGCTCTAGATAAAGAACAAAAAGCTCAATCGTAAATATTCCAAAAATAACATAAAAGAAAATGTAAATAAAATGTCAATGGTATGAAATAAATAATATAAAAATGTCAAAAAGGTAAATTATCTCGAAAAATGTATTTCATAGACATTAAAATATGTATCAATTTTAAAAAGTTGAAATAGTTATGCATATTTTATTAAGCAGTTTGCCGAGAAGTCACGAAAGAATTTAAATAATTGGGTATAATCATTCTTTCGAAATATCGTGCTCGATGGGCAATATTTAAGAATTCCTTAACCACAAATATGACGGAGAAAATTCTTAAATCCCATCATTTTTTTCAGTTCACCAAGAAATCTCTCAAGAATGAATTTTCGATTATCTTCATTTTCTCTCAGCTGGAATTTTTTTTTCATCCAACCATCCGCAGAAAAACTGCTTTTAATATTTAGAAAATAAATTGACAGAGACCGTATTCTAGAGGATATTAAAAAATGTGTATAAGTTATTATTCGGAGTGTTATTTTATCTAACATCCGAGGCGGTAACTAGTTTATTTAAATTTTACCAAGATGAATTTTATTCGGAAATGAAAAAGATATACGACTTAAGAAAAAAAAACTCCTCATGAAGTTATAATTTCTTTTATGTAATAGACTATTTTTAAAACGTTGTTAAAATGACACAATTGCTACAGTTTTTTCCCCACTTTCTTGTACACGAAGTTTAAAGTAGTATTTGTCAAAAAAAAAAATAGAATTTGATATTTTTATGAATTTCCACGTTTTGAAATTCCCTCATTCGAAAAATAAAAAGAAAAAAAAGGAAAAAAAAAAACATTTTTGGCCAATGTCTGTCTCCTGTGATGAAGATAGTTCGAAAATTTTTTGAGCTAAGGAGATGAAATTTGATGCACAGGTTTAATAATAAAAATTTGTAAATTTCTATCGAATTTTGAACAAAATCAGAACATATGTATTCAGTTTTACTAATTTAATTTAATACGATAACTGCAATACAAGAATATTTAGGTGTATAAAATTTAGTAAGTACATTTAATATCTTTAGTACAGATGTGTCCTAAATTGTGGGCGAAATTTAACATGAGGTTGTCTGTCTAGGTGGATTGTACTTTCAGAAACACTTAAAGGCGATAATTTAAAAACGCGATGATTAAATTATCAAGTTTGATAAATAATTTTGAAGCTTTAAGTGTAATTTTATGCCAATTTTCTGTATGAATCTATTGGAAAGAGCGCATCTGAAAACCAATTCCAAATTATGGGTACTTTTGACTGTATTCTGAGGAGTAATCGTCAAAACACTTGCCAAGGATTACATTATAGATTCAGTAAAAGTATTTAATTGACGCCAAAATTTAATATTTCATCCAGAATCCTAGCACAGTGGTACCACATCTTTCTCTTGATTTAGACTTCTAAGGCTCGAGTCCCGGTGAGAGCATGTTTGTTCTTCGTTGTTCTATCTATGAGGGGAGAAAATTTTACCCTTTTTTCAAAGGGGCTGTGTAAGCAATTGTGTTAATAGTGTGCCATTTTCATATGATCTAGAAGACAAACTTCTGCCTTTAGGCGCTCAGGGTTCTATACCCTCAGAAGCTACTGCACCCCTTCTTCTTTTGTAAAGTGGATACGTCATCATCATCACTTAATATTTCATGATGATTTCATGGCAGTGCCATGCACTAGGACACCCTTTTTATTAGAGAGTACACGGGAAAGTTTGGGGGAGACCACTAAAACTGGTTTTTATTTTAAGTACAGAAATCAAATCTGCTTACTTCACATTCTTCCAAAGCGTATATCTATTTTCTCGTATGCGAAGTAAAGAAAAACAATAGCAATCATCCAAAAATTTGAACTAGAGATTTTGTCAGACAGCCATGTTTTTTTTTTGTTTTGTTTTCGCGAGTACTAAAAACAAATTTTTAATCTTATGTCTATCTCTTGACACACTGAGCAAAATAGACAAAAGAAAACCATTGATCTAGATCGATAAAAATTTTGTTGAACGAAGTTGGATGAAATTTAGCACAGAGATAGATTATAGTCTAGAGTAGAGCAAAGGCTACTATATATTAAAGTTAATTGAGTAGTTAACTTTTTATTAATCAAAAACGAGCTTACTCGCCAAAAATTTTACTTTCCCCACCGCCAAATGACTAAGACTTTAGTTAGTTTTTTTCCCCCACACTGTAATCTGTATTACGTTCCCCCAATTGGCGTTGAAAATTCACGCATTCGCAGTATGTTCTGTTTGACAAGACGGATTTAACCTTGATTTTAATTTGCCACACTAATCGGCATCTCGATATTGAATAATCAATTTGCTGTTATTTTCCCCTTCAGGTAAACATTGTAAATAAATTTTTCTTAGGTTAGGCTTTCATACATAGCCATTTAGTTGGTGAATTTTCGGTAGAGTTTTTCATTTCCTTTGATTTTTTTCTTCTGTTGTGCATATTCCTTTTGTCTACTTTCATAATTTCCGATTAGATTTTTTTTGCGTGTTTTCCACTTTTCTGTATTTACAAATTTTTTTCTATATTTCTGTTAATTTGCTGCAGAATTAATCGAAATCTTAGGATTGGAAATGCTATTGTCGCCGTTGGTGCCCCATTCGGTCATTTCGCTAAATTTGGCTATAAACTATTTTTTGTTTGTTTGTTTGGCGAAAATTATTTTCAACAGCACCATAATGATACGGTTTGATAACATTTTACATCGTGATCAGACTATCAGTTCCCACATATAAATAAAATTTTCCACTCTTACGAAGTCGAGGGTAAAAGATAATATTATTTAAAATGATACGGGAGCTATTTCATGCATGCATATTTATTGTAGAACTTTTTTGGAAAGTTGTTTTCAGCGCTTTTGAAATTAAGATAAGAATTTCATTCCATTTTGCTGACATACTTTGAGATAACACTATGTTGTTCAGACATTTATATTTCACTTTGTTCTATGTAGTTAATCCATGAAGTTTCTAAGAAGTCTTCCATGAAGTTTCTAAATATTCGTTTAGAAATTGAATGAAATTCTTCCATGAAAGCATTTATTTTTTTAAAAATATAATACATCCTTTTAGTGATTAGTGTCAGACGTATTCATTTATCATCAAGAGCTCAAATTTATTTTATGATATAAATACCGACAATACTAAATATTCTTCATACATTAGGGATTATAAAGAATAATAATATAGCATATGAAAATAAAAAAAAAATACTTGTGCAATTTTTTTTTCAGTTAAATTTTTTAGATATCATGACGATTCCAAGAAAAAAAAAATATACGTCCGTGCAAATATAAAAAGAAACATTACTACAGTCGTCAGTGTTTTTGATTCTCCAAAATTTTACGTAATATTGATAAAATTTAGAAAACCGAATTTTCTTCTTCTATACATTTGTCCTAGATACTGACTCTTATTCAATTAAACCCTCATGTCAAAAATCAAATCTTGGAGAAGAGTGAATGCTCATTTAAGGGGCTTAAACAAGCACCCTTTCTTACAGTATACAAGTATACCTCTTATTGTGTACAGTCGACCAACCAGCCACCACCGAACGTAGCAGTATCGACAGAAATGGACTGTAGCAATGCACATCCTTCGATTGACTGAATCTAGGAAACTGATATTCTCTTCGAGATAATTGGCTCCAAATTGGTTAAATACTGACCACTTCCTCCTCTACAAACCGGATACAAGTATACTGACTACTATTTCATTAAATTTCAATCCATACAATACTGATGACAAACTTTGAAAATGTACATCTAATTGTTTAGTATAGTTTAATTTACGTACTGATTCTTGTGCCAATAAATCTTAACATAATTATATTTACAATCTTGACTAGTGTC